>CAJUYI010002495.1:42597-52657 GCA_910591695.1 Galerucella pusilla | reverse complement strand
AGCTACATGGACCCACAGCTCGGAGACTAAAACGAGGGCAATCGTATAGGGAAAAAATCAAACGGCTGGGTCACGGGCGACCCCACGTTGTGGTTCTAGGGTTAAGAAGCCATATTAACTTGTAAATATTGGGGACATTTTGATATAAAAAAATGATTTATTCGAGTGTATTTTCTTTAATATGAAAAAAATTGTTCTCCTTCATGCACACCTTCTTACAATTGTTCTTCAGAAACTATAAAAGTCTACGAAGCACAATATAATATTTTGTTATAAAATATAACAATGCCATTTGGGTAAAAATTGTTTTCATTACCCAGAAAAAACTTAACTTCTTCAATAATATTCCATCACTTTAAAACAACAAATTAAATATTCATAGTGAATCATTTGAAAGTTCTGACAGAAATTTACATTTATTAAATAAGCCTATAGATTATTAGCCTCAAATAAGATCTACTTTATACCGAAAAAATAAGTATTTCAGTATAATTGTACATTTATTGTTACGAGAAAAAAAAATTTTATTTGCTACAAATCACATATTTCTTCACCCGTAAGAAATCACATTAGCCTACAAATTATGTGGCAATTGAAACAAAGAATTCTCACACCACCCTTCCCTATTATTCATTAACGGTCACCACCTGTATACGTTCGGCGTCAGTCTGCATGTGAAATTAGATCAGTTTTTGCAATTTTACTAATTATTTTGTTTTTGTGAAGTATGTGGTTGAAGTGCTCTGGACAAAAATAAGTTTAATAATAGAATGAATGAATTGTTAAACTCATAGCGATTACAAGAATTGTGAGATATCTTTGAAGGTAAGGAAATAAATGACAATTATATTCAAGTAGGTAGAAGTAACAAGCAAGCGAAATGTACCTGAAACATACACATTTTCAAATTAAACCTGTCAGATCTATTCCAAGAACTCCAAAAAACTACTATGGGGAAAGCATTAATCAGCACAATTGAGGATAGACAAGGCTATCTTGTGGATACCATTGTTGGTTATGTTTTAGATCATGTAGGTATGTGTAATTTTACCTATGTATGGTCTCCATTTTATGAATATATGGTATGTATTTCAAAAATGTATAGTTTTCTTTTCAATAGATCAAAACATTCAGCAGCAAGTTTTTTATTCCTATCCTGCTTTCCTACTTAACAGTTTTATGCATAAATAGAGACCATTGATTTTTTATTATATTTAAACATGTTTGTCATGAAAATACTGTAATTTTAATCCGCGTCAAGACTAACCATCGACCATTTCGATCGACTAGTCCACACATACAAAACGGAAGTCAACTTTGTTGTTCGACATAGTCTGATGGAAACGGGTTAGACAAATATTTGTGGAAAATATATTTTCCTAAATTACCAAATTATTCAGAGAACCTTGTGGAAATTACCCATACTGCTTAATACACCGTGAACTTTTAATATTTTTCTGAATATTTAGAAATATTTCAAATTCTCAGTGTATTGAAAAGTGCATGTAGGTAACTTCCATAAACAAAAAACAATACCATAAATAATTCGATTTTTTAGGGAAATATATTTTTTTACTATAAGGTGATATAATGTTATGAAAATTATGGTTCGGTTATTATAAATATGTTGAATTTTAATAAAAATTAATAGTTTTCTTGAAGAAGGAACATATATTTCCAGCAAAAAAATATGTTTCGCTGAGGAAGATACATTTTTTATGAATAAAAACCATATCGTTAACCCAGACAATATACTTTTTTATGGTAAAGAAATATATTTTACCGATACAATACATTTTTTTATGATGAAGAAATGTCATTCTGCCATGAAGTAATTTTTTTATAATAAAACAATATAATTAGCTTGCAAAAATAAGTATTTGTTATCGGAAAACTACTTTATTCAATTTAAATGCTTTCAAAGAGTAATATAACTATTTTGTCATTATACCTCAATAAATGTTGTTTGAGACAAATATGAAAAATGTTTACAAGAATAAATGTAATTTTCGATGTTTTTATCAATCAACAATATTACTTTCCGAACTTGAAACGAATTCTTTCTTAACGACAAATTAAATATTAGTTAGGCCATATGGAAAATCATATTTATTTGACATAATAAGATTCTGATTGTCACAAATAAATCTTTTTCTCGGTGATATGTATGTACTTTGGGGTAACATTCACTTAGATGTATAAGATCTATTGTGCCCCTTCAGTTCCACTCAGTTTCTGAGAAGAGTATCAGATACCAGTAGATTCTTTGGTCCCATTATCCGGAGGAAGTATATTTGCAGTTTCCAACTAAAATAAATGTCCCTCTTCTATTCAGTAATCTCCCAGGTGCTGTGAAATTCGAAAGTATGAGGATGGAGGTTTCTCCTCCTATGTCAGAAAATCCACATTCTTCTTCCTCCACTATTTTAAGGTTTGTCAGGTGCCCATTCAGGCGACAATGTTCCGTTAGGAACCCTGTTAAAACTCTCCCAGCTCAATTTAACTTAGTCCTATGCATTCATTTGATCTCAACAGGTTGTAGTCACCCAGAAGAATACTTTATTGCCTTAGTCCCACTAGATATTACCAATGGTCAGATCTCTTTTTTTTTGGCTTCAATCACTCCTCCCAATATTACATTAGAGCTGATTCCGCAAAAGGGTTCAGGCACCCAAAATTATATTCCAGTCCCTCTCTCTGCTAGTTCATCCGCTATTTTAGTTCCTTCTATTCCATATTGGCTAGATAGACTTGTTGTCTATTCCACCAAAACTGAATTTTTAAGAAATTATTGATAACTTCAATTTTCGAAATGTTGGAGAAGAAATGTTCGGTTCGTTCCATGCTGTTGAGCCTTCAATTTTTTATATAAATGTGTTATGATATGCATATCATTGTGATAAAGAGAAAAATAGTAGGATATACATAGGATATTTTAGGATAGTAGAAACCACATGTATTTCGCTCCTAGTACTTATCTTAAAGGAAAAATGGTTTTTAACGCAGACTAGTTCGTTTTTTTGCAGCAAGGCGTTCCACGGATAGTGCCTATTACCGAAATCATTGTTTGTGTCACCCTCACCAATTTTAAGAGTTTTAAGAGTTGGGGGAAAAATTGCTGATCCAAAGCCATTTCTTATACAATGCTATTCAAAAGTCCCCTCCCCCCCTCGTATCTTTTGAACTTCAACACTTACATCAATCAAAATTGGAGGGTGAAAATTGATTGTTGTAAACTTCTCTACGAATGGTAACATGTGACGTAATAGTAATAGATGACGTCTAGTGCCACTCTGGCCAATAATTTTAAATAGGACCTTATGGCAAGTGATATTTCGTTTGAAAGGCATTGACATTGGCTACATAGCCATATTAATTTTGTTTGGGTTTGAACTAATTTTGACAGATAAATTAAATAAATACCAAAATTATTGAAATTATTTTTTTTAATTTAATTATTCAAATATCAACTATGGATTCTTATAGCAAATGTTCGGAATGTGCTCCGTCTACTTCCTGACAGTAAAAAATCCTATTAGGTAAACTCTTGTCGTACTTGTTCGAATGTTTCAGCTGAAATTGCATTGCTTTCTTCAATAATTCTTTCTCTCAAAACGATAATGCTATCTGGTGCCGTAGTATTAACCTTGGATTTCAAGTACCACCATAGAAAAAAATCTAATGGTGTCAGATCTGGTGACCGAGGTGGCCATTCTATAGGACCTTGCCACCCGATCCATCTACCTTGATATTCTTCATCCAGGTAACGTCTTACTGCACCATAATAATGTGCCCAAACATTGACTTTTCTGGAAATTGGGTATGAGTCACTCCAATACCTTACATTTTGTGTATTCACATTTCCATTGAGGCAAAAAGTACTTTCGTCACTGAAACAAATTGTTTTTGTGTAATGTGGGTTTTGACTAATTTTATTTGTCATACATTCACAGAATTAGAGTCTTCTGTCGGGGTCGTCATCCGAAAGATGGTGCACCATTTTTAACTTGAATGAATGGAATTTATTTTTAGCCAACACTCTATGTACTGTACTTTTACTTTCTTCACAGATAGACGCAACTTCAGTTGAAAAGGAAGTAGGGTCTACTACCATTTTAGCAACTATATCAAGTTTTCAATCATCACTAAATGTTGGTCGACCAGATCGTTTGGCATCTTGAATACTACCTCTTGTTTCAAACTTGTGAAGAAGAAGCTCCCCCAAATAAGTTCTCGAGATAGGGCGATCTGGGTATCTCTCATTAAATAAACGTTCCGCTTAATAGAGATTCTTCCTAGATCCACCAATTATTAACATAGCTGTTACTTTGTCGGCTTGAGTACGTACCATTTTGCCTATGTAAACTCTTAAACGTCTCGTTAAACAATAATAAAATTGAATATTCAAGCTATTGAGAAGAACTTTGCAAAGCAGCAAATACTATTGAATTGAAAACGTCAATTTTTTTGACAACCAACCAGAGGCGGACTGAAAAATCTTCAATATTCAAATGTGAAATAATAAATTTGGTATTTATTTAGTTTATCCGTAAAGATTAGTTTAAACCCAAACAAAATTAATATGGCTATGTAACCAATGTCAATGCTTTTCAAACAAGACGTCACTTGCCATAAGGTCCTATTTAAAATTATTGGCCAGAGTGGCACCGTGACGTCATCTATTACTATAACGTCACCTGTTACCATTTGTAGAGAAGTTTACAACACTTTATTTTTACCCTCCAAATTTTATTAATGTAAGACTAGCCGTTCAAAGATACGAGGAAGGGAGGGGATTTTTGAATAGCACTTACAGACGTTAGATTGATTTGGAATGAGTTATCAGTATACCTTCTGGATGGACATTCTTGGAGAGTTCTTATTTCTTGTTACAATAATTTCCACCGAAATATAGTCAGTCGCACAATTACTCTTTCATATCTCAGTGAATGTCACTACAGTGTACATACATACATGATCCAGCAAACCTCTGTCGTAGCTCTATAACTCCTATTGTATATTTAAAAGGTATATGGAAAGGGTAATTGAAATTGGACATTTTAAAATTATGTTCATGTGAACTGGGTGATTAACATTAAAGGAACCGAAATAGTTAGTACCGTACACTCTAAAATTTTTGTTGTTATGAGCTCCCAGCCATCTCAGAGAAAACCACCTTCTTGTCAAAAAATTTGAATTTGCATAGGTATCCGCAACTTTATTAGATTTAAAGGTAAAGCTTCAAAATTATCAATATACAAAGACAAAGGATTGAAGATTTTCTTAGACTCAGCTTAAAATGGTCTTGAATAAATTTTACATTCCAAGAAATTGAATGGAAGATATTTTGGTTTCTTCAAATGGGACACCCTGTGTAAATATTCATCAATGGATACATAATGGTATCCCCTCCAACTTTGCCATTCACTCTCATCACCTTATTACCGTCGTTTGAAGGTATCTGGAAAAAGCACATTTGCGTTAAAAATTTAGGTAGGCTCATACTCATTCATACGTTTGGGTTGGAAACTTGAAGACGGAACGTATCGGCATCATTTAACGAACGATTAGATTTATGTATGAGAGAGAAAATGACATTTCGAGCAACTTTCTAAAATAAAACTGGAGAATTTTCAAATTAACTAGAATTGTTGTTGATAATGGCCTTTTATTCATATTGAAAACGTGTAATCATGTAAATTAGTTTCTTGGAAACAAAAACAATGTTCATGAAGGATCGATTCTCTACTTAGATTTTCAACAAAAATGTGTTTTTTTTTTTTAATAACTCTTAAACGACGGAAATTAGGTACCGAGAGTGAATGGGGATGAATTTAAGTATTCATTGATGAATATTTACACAGTGTGTGCCATTCGAAAATACTGAAATAACTTCCATTTCAGTTTTTGGAATGTAAAATTCATTCAAGACCAGCCTGTACAAGGAAAACATTTGAAATTGTGTCTATAAAATTCTTAAGTCATTTGTTCAATCTTATAAAGTGACGATTTTTTGATGTGCAAATTCAAATTTTTTGGGTGAAAGGTGGTTTTCTCCGAGATGGATGAGAGCTCTACAAAAAAAATTTGAGAGTGTACAGTACTCACTATTTCGGTTCCCAAAATGTGAAAAAAGTATGGCATTACATTTTGGCATTACACCCTGTATAGGTACATAAACATAATTCAAAAATGTTTGATTTTAATTACCCTTTCCTTATACCTTTTGAATGAATATGTAAGTTATATACAATGAGAGTTATAGAACTACGACAAAGGTACGCCGGACCCTGTACATACCTCCAACACACTCCTAATTTCAAAGTTTTCATTTGGTCTTGGTTCTGCTAGTGTATGTTCGACTTTGCTAAAACTGGGTTTGAGCAGTTTGAGTCAATCACGTGGTTCTTCAATCAATACTAAAACATGTTTCCTATAGAAGAATATAAAGTGATTGAGTTATTTATACAGTGTGGAAACCACTTATGGGATAAAATTCCTTTTGTCATTATTTCAGAAAATTATGAAAAATGCCGAGACACGTCAACTTTTAAATTTACTTGTGCACGCAAGTATGCCATAGTCGGTGTTGTTTTTTTTTAATGAAACACTCTGTATATTTGCATATTTTTGAAATCCTCTTAATGCACGGATTCCAACAAACAAATTAATGTATGGTCAATTATGAATTATACAGGGTGAAATTTAAAAATTAATAGTTAATTACACTTGAAATATTGGTACTTTTTTGAATTAGCTAAATATGGATTTATCAAAAATCTAAGCTAACTTATTACTTGACGTATTTGGATATTAAACAAAACCTGCTTCACCCATGAATTTTATCATAAATACCTAAAAATTGCCTAAAAACGCCAATAATTAGACGAAATCGGTAAATAATGTGGATTGTTTTCTATTCTGTCAGTTGTTGATGTGTTGACAGTTTATCCTGAAAAAGTAAAATCATTGTCAAACACTCTTTCCTTGTCGACATAACAATAAAATATTCAACTGAGACTCACCGAATTGACATTTTAATGATGATCGGGTACAGAGATATATAGTTAAGTGTCGAAGAGAATCCAACTTCAAGTACACGTCAAATTGCCCGTGAAAATAATGTTAGTCATACAACTGCTTCAAGATATCTTCATGAAGGAAAACTTCATCCCTACAAGTTAACTTTTTTGCAGGAGTTGACAGAAGACGATCCAGATCGTTGAATGGGTTTCTGCGAAAGATTGATGAATAAGCTGAACAGAAATGAGATAGCTCTTTTTCTTTTTTTTTGACAAATCAACATTCACATTGAATGGAGAGGTAAACCGACAGAATTGTGGATATTGGTCAGCAAGGAATCCTAATTGGATGTATGTATGTATGTGTGATTTTTGGGGTGACATTCACTGAGACCTAAAAGATCTATTGTGCCCCCTTACTTCTACTTAGTTTCTGGGGAGAGTCTCAGAAACTAGTAGTTCCCTTAGTCCTATTTCCCGGAGGAATTTTAGGATGTCTGCAGGCTTCAACCAAGGCAAATGTTCCTCTTCTATCCAGTAATCTCCCAGGTGCTGTGCTCTAGGATTCTGGAGTGCTGTGCAGTTGGAAAGTATGTGGATGGAGGTTTCTTCTTCCATTCCACAATATCTGCATTCTTCTTCCTCCACTATTTTGAGCCTTTTCAGGTGCCCATTCAGGCGACAAAGTTCCGTTAGGATCCCTGTCGAAACTCTTACCGCAGTTTTACTTTGACTTATGCATTCTTTTGATCTCAACAGGTTGTAGTCACCCAGAAGAGTCTTTGATTGTATAAGCCCTACTAGATCTTTCCAATGGTCAGATCTTCTCTTTTTCTCAGCTTCACTTATTTCTTCCAATATTACATTGGGGCTGATTCCGCAAAAGGGCTCAGGCCCCCAGAAAAGTATTTCTCTCTTTGCTAGTTCATCTGCTATTTCATTTCCTTCTATTCCAGTGTGTCCTGGAATCCATAGTAAGGTGACTATGTTGTTCTCGCCTAGTTCATTGAGTTTGTCTAGGCATTCCCATCCTAATTGGATGCGTGAGACACATACTCAGTACCCTCAAAAGGTGAACGTTTGGGCCGGTATCATAGGCGACCATATTATTGGTCCTATTATTTATAGAGGGAAATTCGACAGCTGAAAAATATTCAAATATGCTTAGGAATGAAGTTATTTCTGCGTTGGCAAACTTATATCCCAACGCAACAGATCCTAGCTTACCGAATGAAAATGTTTGGTTCCAGCAAGACGGGGCAACACCCCATTATGCTTTAATGGTAAGAACTTATTTAGATGAATCTCCCAATAAATGGATTGGACGGAGAGGTACTATTGAGTGGCCAGCTAGATCTCCAGATCTTGGGCCATTAGATTTTTTTCTGTGGGGTTATCTCAAGAACAAAGTATATGCAACACAACCAACTAGAATTGTAGACCTCAAAGACAGGATAACTACAGAAATACGGAATATTTCACCTCAAACTCCAAACAAAGTTAAGGAGGAGTTCTATAGAAGACTGTGCTATTGCCAAACAACTAGGTGGAGTACATCTTGAGCATTTATTTTAATGTATTAAAATCAAATACATCAGGTATTTTATGTATGTGTTTAATATAATTGTAAAAATAACAATTTCACCCTATATAATTTATAATTGACCATACATTATTCAGTTTGTTGGAATCGGTTCATTAAGAGGATTTCAAAAATATGCAAATATACAGTTTGTTTCATTAATAAAAACAACACCGACTATGGCATACTTGCGTTCACAAGTCAATTTAAAAGTTGACGTGTCTTGGCATTTTTTATAATTTTCTAAAATAATGACATAAAGAATTTTATTACATAACTGGTTTCCACACTTTATAAACCAATATCTGGCATCAAGAACTCATCAAGAGATTACTACTATTTAAAAAAAGATTTGCAGCTTCATTGGAAAAAATCATATTTCAAGGAAGAGACATCAACAATTCACAGATGAAGATTCTTAGGCTGACCAGAAGTAATAAATTACAGTGGATGATAGTGCAACTCAATTCCAATCCAAAGTAAAATTCAGAAAATCCGCAACCGGAATAGACAGTTCCGTTCAGAAGGTGGCCACAGGGGCGATCAGACGCACTGAACTGTTCAGCTTGAAGGGTTTCAAAATTATAGGTTTAATAAAAAATACAGATTCCCAAATCTCAACTCCGGATCTACTAATTGAGTTTTCGAAGGTATATCGAAATTAAATGTAAAGATTCTGGAACAAGAAGATCGGAGGGGGTGAAATACAATAGGCTTCATTGTATAGTTCACTTCACAAACGTTGAAATAATATAAGTCACACTAGACTCTCGTGTAACACTAAAGAGGATAAACCAGATCAACTTACTTCAAACCTCACTATTATAGTGGATGGATCTGTTATTGAAAAAAGTCTGAATACCAAGAAATATGTTACTCGCTTCAAAGATTCGGTTCATATGATTTCAATATTCTTTTCAAGTTGTTTGTTTTTTCTGGTATTGTCTACCCTGTTGCTTACTTAATAAGTATTTTCCATACAACAGTGTTTCATTTGTGTTTTCTTTGAACAGATATAGAGCTGTATTTGATGGAAAATCTCTTAACAATGTTTAAATTTATGTACGGCTGATGAGTCGACATAATTCTATTCATGGAACATATAATGAGCTGACGTTGGAGCGAAAAATATGTTTTCATTGTTAGAGTCCCTTGTTAGAAGGAAATGACGACAGCAAAGCTCCTTCGAATAGGTAATATTGCCTTTTCTTTTGTGGTGGTAGTTCTTTGTTGTGGCATCGATCAAAATGCTCGCATAGTTGTGTTCATAACGCTAAAGAATGCAGAATAGCTTATTACGTTAACGCTCTGTTACATTAGCCTACTTTTTTCGTTGTATATACAAGGTGTAACAATTTATCGTTTTCAGCTAATATCTCGCTTAATTTAAAAGATATTCCAATACTGTGAAAACTGTTGTGAATGGTATTTCTTCCTTATGACGTATCACTCACTT
>CAJUYI010002495.1:21526-42587 GCA_910591695.1 Galerucella pusilla | reverse complement strand
AAATCCCCGTAATCATTCCCCTGGTAGTTATGACTCAAGCCAAATGCAATCCTATAAGGTTGTGAGTGGACGGAGTCATAAAACAAAGATTCCTCCTGCTTGAGGCTTTCTTTCGCACTTTGAAGAAGTGTTTTATATCGTTTGTTCGTTCTTTCAGTTACGACTGTTTTATACTTTAGCATTTTCAAGGGGACACTTCAAGGTCATGTAAATCACCACAGGCGAAAAAAGTGACGTTAGTTATTCACCGAGAATTTCTCTGGAAAAAGAGTCAGAGAAAGATTTAAGGAAAACTTAGAATTGTAGGAATAATTTAAAATATATGACAAACAGCAGCACTTCTGCTGTTACACAAAGAATCGGTCACCTTCATTTAACATGAGTGTAGTATTTATGATAACGAACCTAAAAATGCGTTAAGATAATATGCTCTATTGATGGGAGTAAACTGTTTCCATCCATTCAGTCCAAGATCCCAGAGCGATAAGACATAACTTATTTTCAAATAGATGAAATTCTAGGTTCTCAGTAGCATCTCGTGTGCTTTGAATACCTGTGTGTTTGTGGAGCTATCCTGAGGGCACCAGGGCAGGTATCAGGTTAGAAAGATAACTGAAAATAAGAGTTACTATACTCAGATTTAAATGTCT
Source organism: Galerucella pusilla (assembly GCA_910591695.1). Taxonomy (NCBI): domain Eukaryota; kingdom Metazoa; phylum Arthropoda; class Insecta; order Coleoptera; family Chrysomelidae; genus Galerucella; species Galerucella pusilla. Next base: position 41,937 of record CAJUYI010002495.1, on the reverse strand, counting down.
CATTTTTATATATGTTTTGTAGAATAATATTCTAGAGTAGTATCATAAGTGTCAGACACTTTCCATGGGCCAAAACTTTTGTCAGACGCCTCAAAGCTGCAAAAAAATGGATAAACTTCATTTATTTTCACATGTCTGACTTTCAAATATGTTATCAGGGCAACTATTACTAAGTTCTGTGTGCTCCAGATTCGAACTATACTGAATACTATATGTTGTGCACATAGGGCATTTACACATTAGACTAAGACATTGTGAGTTAATATACTTATATAGAAGAAGGGGGACCGAGTTACTATAGACGTCTCACTCGCTCTGAAACGCTTTCATAGTGCTCTCGCACTAATACTCCCAGCTGATAATTTTTATGTTCAGGGGCTGTTAGGTCATTATAATTGGTCTGACTAACGAAATATAACTTAGTAATAGTTTTCTTGAAAACATATATGGAAGTCAGACATGTAAAAATAAATAAAGTTTATTTTTTTTCTTGCAGCATTAAGGCGTCTGACAAAAGTTTTGGCCCATGGAAAGTGTCTGACACTCATGATACTACTCTAGAATATTATTCTACAAAACATATATAAAAATCAGACATTTGAATCTGAGTTCTCAGTTACTTTTCTCACCTGATACCTGCCAGGTGCCCTTAGGATAGCTGTCCCTCCTCTTTATAAACCAGAATGGCTAGTTATATCTTGGGAATATAACAACTTTCTCTAACTTTGGAGTGTAATTCAATGTCCTTCGTGGCATACAGCCAGGGAAATAGCTGCTGCTTCTTGGTTAACGGTATTTGTTCTTTGATTCTCGAAGACTCTATAATGCGTTATTCTTTTTTTTTCTGTCATTTAACGTCGGTTTATTTCTGCGACTGAGGCTAATCAGTGATGCCAGGAGCACTCTAACCCTGACCGGAAATTTTTGGCGAACCTACTAGTGGACTCGATTTTACGTCTCCTCCGAAAGACGGCATATCTACATTATACCTCGTGCTCATTGGTATAATGCCTGCGAGCTGTGATATGCTAGTCCGCTGCAGGCTGTACGGGCCCTATACGATGGTTTTCGCTGGCATGGTAACCATCCAAATACTAAACATGTCCGACCTTGCTTGATTGTAATTATCGCATCAAACGCGTTCCACCACACTGCTGAGTCGTCGCCCATAGTAGTATTATACTAATACCTTTAACATCAGTGTCTGTTTAATGTTCACATATATTCCAGTTTTGTTCCCTCCTCAATGGCTATAGGAAACGATGAAAATGATCCCGTATTTGGAATATCCCGTATAAAAGGAGTGAAGTGCAATGAAACTGTTCCGTACACTACACAAATTTAATATCAGACCATTTCTATGAACTCAAATCAAACAGATGATCTGAAAATGAAGAAAACAAAACGACGCTGTTCGAAGAAATTTATTTGAAACCGGAGTCAAGAGAATATATATTTTTAATCCTCGTACGTCTTTCTCATCTGGATTTACGAAAAAAAAAAAGAAATATGTGACCGTTATCGGAAATGAGAAGTTGCGAGATGAGTAGAAATAAAAAATCAGGCAATTGGAGCGGATTCGATTGCCAACAAATCAAATCAAATTCCGAATTGGAACTATGAAATTGAAAGCGTACCTTTGTCTGTGATTTCCAATATGTCGGCGAATAAGGCGATCGTCGAAAACCGTTTGCGTTTGACGATCTATTGTCCTCCACTTGAGAACTCATTCCAATATTTTACACGCCTTCATTTCATTTTTGGAAAAAAGATTCATCGAAAAGGGCTGCTACAGTGTCTTATCAGATTTATTGCTGTGGCAATATGGTTTTTGTGTTTATGGCTTAAACACCAAAATATATATTGTTATTTACAACTTTGGAGTTCCATTAAATACTACATCGTATAACTTAGAAAGCATTTATGGGACTTTGGATAACTTTGTACACTGCTATAAATATAATATACTTATTTTTTCATTACAATAGTCTTTATCTTGAACTAGTGGATATAATCAAATGAGCTGAATTGATGAGAATCTCCACAACAGAAATATTAGTTCACCATTTTTATAATTTACACGTCAGGAGTACATCATGGGAATGTAAACCTTCCTTTGTAGTTTTTGAGTTGTACACAGAGCAATGGTAGACTCCTGGCATCAGAATATGACCCCAGTGAAATATTGATACTTAACAATCTACAGGGTGGTGGCATTTGAATATTTTATTATTTGATATTGAAAAAATCTTGTTAATTGGGAATTTCCGCGTTGTCAAATGTTATGTTTATTTTCGGACCTCTTCGCGAGGGGGCGCTTTATACTATAACGGAGTTTAGTCTTATGACTAAACGTCATACATATCGCGACATGCTGAATTTGTGCAGACCACGGTGTAATAGAGAAGATATTATGTAGGAGTTTATGTTTTGAACCAATGTGTGTATGGAAAAATTTCGTTTCCATCACTAGCTTTCAAGATACAGGATGTTGAAGTTGGGGAGTAACAGTTTTTCGCAGGTATGCCTGTTGCTCCTCCCGTGCTGAGCGCTTGTGATGGTGATGGAGAACGCGGGTTTGCATTAGGCAACTTATTACCGCAGAGCCCTACAATGTACCAAGTTAACGTTTTGTGTGTGACAACTTGAGAGGATCATTGTGTTATTCCAGTTTCTTTGTTTTGAGCTGTTTTTTCAGCGGTAGCTTAGACTTGAACCGCTATGTATCTGATCGCTTTATATATGTATATGCATTGGGCAGGTATAGTATGCGGAGTCCTAGTTTTCACTCGAAAGTGTTTTTACCATTTGGCATAACTTTTTAACATGAAGAATGTTTTTTTCGGATAATCTGTTTTTGAGCATAGTCTGAAGGAATGCTCCTCCAGTTCTGGTTAAGTCATATGGAGAATAATATGATTTTGGTCTTCCCTGTTAACAATTTCAGATCTCTCAGTTTTGACCAATTTTGGAGTTGGCTTAAAGCTTTTTGGATGCGCTTTTGGATTTAGTTTATGGATGATCTTATCATTCTACCAAAAAAAAGCAATTTTTAATAAATATTTCATGAGATATTAGTTCAATATAGTAATTAACGTTACAAGACCGGAAAGTAGTGTTTCTCAGGTCGAGTCCTGGAAGCTTTGTGAGAACTGAAAAAAACTAATTTTCGGGTGCGTGACGTACAATATTTTTTTTAAGACCGAGACTTCGATATACATTCAATTCTTCATTTTACTTTTTATAACAAAGTGATGAACAAAACTAAAACCAGATAAAATAATAAGTTTGACATAAACGACAAATGAAAAATCAGCTATTTGTCATCACTCGACAATATATCGAAACGTTGTTACCATAGTAACGAAATCAAGGTATTGGCACAGATTATAAAGATTATTTTTTTCACTTGTCAAAATCTGACATTTTGGTGGTTTTAACCAATAGCAATACATTATTCTAGCCAATCGTTCGGTATTATACTGATAATTCTGCTTCCTCATCGATAAAACCTTGTTTACATCGAAACGTCAAAATTTTACTTTGAATTTGTCATTATTGACAACTAAAAGTGCTTCGAAGTTTATTGAAAATTGAACACAAACCGATTGAGTGCCATCACCCAAGAGAATATTGAACATTCAGGTAATACAAAATTTTAAATTGTTGAAAAAAATAATCTTCCCAAATACAACTCGCTCTTCAAATTTTATAACATAATTTTTTATTTTCATTACTCAAACTTGTTTATTTGAGGCAAAAACATTCAAACAAACCGAATTTAGATAAAATCCCTCGTCCTAACGGACTCGTGATTTTATCAATCGGTTTGTTTTCATATTTTTGCCAAATAAACAAGTTTTCGTGGAAAAGGAAAAATTATCGATAAAATTTGAAGCACTCGTGGTATTACCTTTGATAATTTTTTACTGGATATAGTAACCAATCAAATTACTTAATTTCAAGTCATGTGTAAAATTTCATCCAATCACCGCTGTATTACAGCGATAATACCCTACATGTGGTGTTTGCAGTTTGGTGTTTATGTTTTATTAAAAATTAATTGAACGTCAAACTGACAACTGGATTAAAAATGTCGGAAAGATTTGGCATTGCATCTAACGATTCAATTAATTTACCAAATGTACTTTTCACAACTGTAGTTTTAAATAAAAATGAATAATTTTTGATTAAAACTAATAAAGTTTGTATTGAAAATTATTAAACATCAGATTGGCATTCAATTTTTTGGAAGCTACGAAGTAAAAAATTATCTTACCGAATACTCCTCGGGCCTTGATAAATACTCAAAATTTTGTCGTAGAGAATCCTTCAAGCGTGATGCTCAAAGATAATAGCCCTCGAGTACGGCCTTGGGCTATTATCAAGCAACACGCTTTCAGCATTCTCTATGACAAAATTATCTCGGTATTATCAAGACCCTAGGGGTATTACTACTGAGAACACATACGAATCCCGGTAAAACATCAAACGATTTTCACCTCCGTCGTCAATAACCTTGGATCCTTAACTCGGTATGGCCGCGATGTTGCCAGTATGAAATATTATCTGAATTTCTTACCAAATTGCACTGTTGACTCGGGGACAATAACTATTTCTAGTGCCGGATCTAGTTTTTTTGGAATTTTCCACTAAATCTTCAAAACTGCGCCATGAATTAAAACAATAATCATAATCGAATATATATTTATGTATTTATTAAATACCTATATGTACATTCCTATGATTTGTTATAAATAGTCATTATTCTTGGGAGATTAAATAATAAATACATTTTTGATAGCACAACTAATTACAAAAATCGACCAAATTTTAAAGTAGAAATAATTCTTAATTTATTTATTATCAAAGGGAATACAATATACACTATATTTTGATAATAATTTGAAGCACCAAAGTAAATATCAAAAACTTCTTTTATCATAGGCCAGGATATTAAATTAAATACTCTCATCCTTTGGAAATCGGAAGAACTTTATTTTTCTTTCCGAATAAAATTTACAGTCTCTGTATGAACAATACACTCCGCCGTGATGTTTATCCATTTTATAAGAATAATAGTCCATACCTCTATATTTTTATAGTTAATATTACCACAACGCACAATCGATTAGTTAAATAACTCAATTAATATCGCCGATTGAACACCCTCGAACAATGAAGCAAACAAAAATGGCGTTATGAATTTTGAGAACAGATTACAAGTGATTTTGAGCATGTTTTGACGTTTTGATTATGATAGGTTAGGTTAGCCGTCACCGTTATTGTGCATGGTTGCCAAGGATGTGGTTTGTGAAAAAAGTATGTATTCATGGTATGATTTTTATACATTATAATCTTTTTAATTGTATAATTCTTTTATTGTTAATAAAATTGATTTAAAACAAATAAATATCGAATATTTGTATCTGTATAACTATCACACTTAAAAAAATGCTTATAAAATATTTTACCTATGATCGTAAATTGAAGGAAATATTATGCAAATTGACAACTCTGTTGAAAAATTTCGCGAAGCAGCTCGAACGGAGTCGACATAAGACGATGGGCATTTAAATGGGTTCACCCATCTCTCTCTCCTTTTACTGTTCTCTGTCAAGCTTTCGTATCTGTTCTCTTTATAATATGTGGTATTGTATTATAAAAAAGCGATCAAGACCGGAAAATGGACGCCAGGGACGTCCATTTTCATTCCATTTTTCCAATCGCTCTTTTATGATACGATCCACCTTGATTTAGTTACTATGGTAACAACGTTTCGATATATTGTCGAGTGATGACAGTTCGTTGATTTTTAGTTTGTCGTTTATGTCAAACTTATTATTTTCCAGTCTCAATCGGCGAAGCATCATTTTCTGGACGAAAAATTATCCAGAATGTGTATACTTTCTGGACGGTCTTGAAAAAAATGTTTTTTTCTAAAACGGACCAGAAAATATACACTTTCTGGACAATTTTTCGTCCAGAGAATAACGTTTTGCCGATCTAGACCGGAGAATGGAATTGAATGTATATCGAAGTGTCCGTCCTAAGAAAAATATTGTACGTTACGCACCCGAAAATAAGTGTTTTTCAGACAAGAATCTGCTTGTCTCGACCTGAAAAACACTACTTTCCGGTCTTGTAACGTAAATTACTATTTTGGGCGATCGATCTTTTTTGTTTGTTTACAGCATCGGTTGTCAGTTCGGTAGGTTATGTTTACTGGTTTCTAAGTCTAACACGTCGGTAAGTGATTTACTTACCGTTCAGACGTCGGTAAGTAAACTACGTCTTAGCCCTACATACAATTAAGTGGTCCTAAATAAATAATTAATTAATCAGAAGATTGATATTTTTTAATGAACAGAATCGAACAGAATAATATGAAAAGTAATAAATAGCATGGAAACAATTTCACTAAAATGCAAATTATATTTTAAACTGATCGAGAAGTATAAATGTCACTCTCGACATTCCGTTCATTTTGAAGAAATTTAAATTATTTTATTCGAAATTCGAATATTTCAATACGATCGCGCAAAAAATTGTATAAGCATTTCGAACGTTAAGGATAGTATTACCGGTCTCCGGCAAACATTGCTGTCGACCGGTAAACAACCCTTACCGTTCTTGATACTTAATATACTATTGAACTCAGTTTTCATCCATTTTTTTCCATCTGGTATCATGAACATGACCATCCAAATCATTGGAATAAAATATTCTTGACGCGCATTGTATATCAGTAATTGATATATTGTGTCAAATACTGTATTTGTGTATTTGCAGCCGTGGGCTAAATATACTAATCCGATGCATAACGGAACAGAGAACAGTGAATTCGGACATGTTCACATTTACACCGGAGGCCGATGCGCATTGAATAATTGCATATTGATGCTGCGATCAGACAAAACCACCGCCCCTTCAGCCACTTTACAAATTCCATCATGTAAATATTAACTAGACGATATTATTCATCCAAACTACGGAACATCCAAACGTCTTGCGGTGTATACGAGCTGGAGATCTCTTTGTGGCTATTGTTTTGAAACTAGAACCGTAATTCATGTTCAGATATAAGCGTCGGGATTGTCGGGAATGTATTATGTGAATCATTTAGATGAATTTAATGTTGATTTTGAGTATAAAGATGTACCGGAATATATCTGCCTTGAAAACTATTTCTTGTAGGAACTAAATTACACTGAGTTTAGAATATGTAAATGATTATGATATGGGTGAGCGAGTGCGTTCGCATCTGGACTTTCGAACTTTCAGGAATGCAGAGACTGTACTTAGTTAATAAATTATTCAATATATTCATGACACTTCACAGCGATAAATTTCAAGTTTCGGAACCTCTAGTTCGTCATATAAGAATATATTTTTTGCCATAATGTATGGATGGGATTCAAGAAAGTGGGAATTCTCACATTGGTGAAGACAAAAATAAATGAACAATTTCCACAAATTTCATCGTTTGCTTGTGGCGAATGGAAATTTCCACGAAAAAATAAACTCCTTCATTCATGGAGCTCCTATGATCTAGAAAGAATCACAAATAATTCAACATCACATGGGAAATGTTTTCGTTATCTTGAAGATACTGTGAAGGCGTATCACTTCACATAAGTATATCGATCACGCGGTGATAGTAACGCAATTACAATTAGATGGTGACGTCGCCAACTTAAAAATATTAAAATATTTTCCTGGATATAATTATATCACAAATCACACTATGCATGCTAACCCTGGATCTGTATAAGAAGATGGTACTCCATGTATGCAAATTTCTAGTTATGGTTGAGGGCGCCAGCTAAAAATCCAATAATACGAAAAACATTTGACTGCAGAACAATAAAAGCCAAACAGTAGCCTTGCATACAATTCATGAAGGTTTTGGTGCTTTAGTGATCGCTAGCTCAAGGTTAGGAAACAGAAATGATGTGATAGAAGACCACAAGTCAAAATGAATAACAGTTTCATGCAAAATATTAATAACTTAACTCCCCACTGTCCCATTTGCTTCACAATATACAGTGTGGAAACCAACCACTTATGGAATAAAATTCTTTATGTCATTATTTTAGAAAATTATAAAAAATGCCGAGACCCGTCAACTTTTGAATTGAGTTGTGCGTTATGTTAACATAAATGTAAATGTACAGGGTGATTCACGCAAGTATGCCATAGTCGGTGTTGTTTTTTTGAATGAATCACCCTGTATATTTGCATATTTTTGAAATCCTCTTAATGAACCGATTCCAACAAATGAATAATGTATGGTCAATTATGAATTATACAGGGTGAAATTTTAAAATTAATAATTTATTACACTTGAAATATTGGTACTTTTTTAAATTAGCTGAATATGGATTTAATAAAAATCTGAACTAACTAATTATTTGACGTATTTTTATATTAAACAAAACCTGCTACGCCCATGAGTTTTATCATAAATACCAAAAAATTGCCTAAAAACGCCAATAATTAGACAAAATCGGTAAATAATGTGGATTGTTTTCTATTTTATCAGTTGTTTATGTGTTCACAGTTTATACTGAGAAAGTAAAATCTTTGTCAAACACTCTTTCCTTGTCGACAAACAATTAAATATTTAACTGAGACTCACCGAAGTGAGATTTTAATGATGATCGGGTACGGGGATAACTGCAGAAGTCAAGTTGAAGTGGCAAACTTAGTAAATCACAGGTATACCGAATTGCCTAATATTTCACAAAGTACTGTGTCTAAAATTCATGCACAATTCAGAGAACTTGGACATGTCAAACAATTGAAAAGAAAACCACACTTCGTTGAAGATGATGTGAAAGTGGATATTTTGTTAAGTGTCGAAGAGAATCCAACTTCAAGTACACGTCAAATTGCCCGTGAAAATAATGTTAGTCATACAACTGTTCTAAGATGTCTTCATAAATAAAAACTTCATCGCTACAAATTAACTTTTATGCAGGAGTTCACAGAAGACGATCCAATGGATTTCTGCGACAGATTGATGAATAAGCTGAACAGAAATGAGATAACTCTTGGTACCATTTTTTTTAACGAATGAACATTCACATTGAATGGAGAGGTATACCTACAGAACTGTAGATATTGGTCAGCAGAGAATCCTAATTGGATGCGTGAGACACATACTCAGTACCTTCAAAAGGTGAACGTTTGGGCCGGTATTATAGGCAACCATATTATTGGTCCTATATTTATAAATGGAAATTGGACAGCTAAAAAATATTCAAATATGCTTAGAAATGAAGTTATTCCTGCGTTGGCAAACTTATATCCTAACGCAATAGATCCTAGCCTACCGAATGAAAATGTTTGGTTCCAGCAAGACGGGGCAACACCCCATTATGCTTTAGTGGCAAGAACTAATTTAGATGAAATCTTCCCCAATAAATGGATTGGACGAAGAGGTACTATTGAGTGGCCAGCTAGTTCGCCAGACCTTACGCCGTTAGATTTTTTTCTGTGGGGTTATCTCAAAAGCAAAGTATATGCAACACAACCAAGTAGCATTGTGGACATCAAAGACAGGATAACTACAGAAATACGGAATATTTCACCTCAAACATTAAACAAAGTTGAGGAGGAGTACTTTAGGAGACTGTGCTATTGCCAACAACTGAGTGGAGAATATTTTGAGCATTTATTTTGATGTATTAAAATCAAATACTCATCAGGTATTTGATTTATGTGTTTAATAACTGTAAAGATAAACATTTCACCCTGTATCGACCATACTTTATTTAGTTTGTTGGAATCGGTTCATTGAGAGGATTCCGAAAATATGCAAATATACAGGGTGTTTCATTAAAAAAAACAACATCGACTATGGCATGCTTGCGTGAATCACCCTGTACATTCACATTTATGTTTACATAACGCACAACCCAATTCAAAAGTTGACGTGTCTCGGCATTTCTTATAATTTTCTAAAATAAGGACATAAAGGAATTTTATTCCATAAGTGGGTTCCATACACATAATCATTTTTAATCAGTTCAATAACAATAAAAATACAATGTATTTTCAATCATAGGCACGACTAATGACATTCACTCATCCACATAGGTTTCCAATGTAAAAAATATTTTTAATCAATTTTCAACTGTGGTCTTCTACTATTGCAAGAGTTTCCAACAACAGACACCCTGTCATTTCTAAATTTTCAACAGTTTGTTTGTTTCTAGATATGTTTGCAATTTTTTTATTAGTAATACTCTCCATTTGACAACTGTCTTTTATAAAAACTGTGGCAACATATTCCAGCCCACAGTGAGATCTGTTCTATACGAACAAAACTTTGCTGACGATAACCTTCAATAAAATGTCAAGAACACGCGCCAAGTTTAAAGTTGTAAATCACTAAGGGGCCCTCGTTTTAAACCACAAGATCAGAGGGTTCAAATAAATATAAAAAAGGTACCTCATCTATATATCTCCGCACTTGATATTTCAATATCACTACAAAACAAGAGCTTTTTATACACCTCAAAGAACTAATAGATAATTGAAGTCTAACTATTTTTTCCAGCACAAAATGATCGACCTGTCAGTGAGTTGATTCTGGAATTGCCTATTGGATTTGCAGTGGCAATGCCACGGTGGAAAAAGACTTTAAAAATGATTTGTGGATATTTCTGTAACCGTTCGATTTTCTGATATAGTTTCCATGATAACTGTAAAAAACTCGTACCATCGAGGCTTGTGAGAAAATTAACAAATGCTCCTCCAAATGCGCCTCAACTTTTTCCATAGCTTCTTGTCTTTGTTGATGGACTTCATCATGAATTTTGGACGATTAAGGATTGAATTGGCAATATTGTGCTTTGCACCATTTGTTGAGTCCCCACAGCCTATCGTCATAAGTCATGTTTACTTAAACATCCAAGTATTGTGTAGAGTTGAGATCACCCACATTTTTCCACTATACCTCTATTCTTCCATCTCCTGAGATAATCTATTGTATAAACATTTTTCTAGTTATTCATATTTCAACGAAAATTTTTGGTAATCTGGCAACGCCGCTATAAATATTAACGTAGACAAAAAATCAACCTTTCCAATACGCTCCCTGTATTTCATTATTACCTAATACTTTTTCAAGAAAAAACTCTATTTCAATAAATCGGAAAATATTATTACGATTCTGCATAATAAATTTCAAAATTTGCATTTTGAATTAGAGAGGATAATGTTTAATAATTGCCGCTGAAAACTCGCCCCGTCTCAATCATCAACACAGAAGTTTCCCACCCCAGCTAAGGATAATCCATTAACAAGTTTGGTAGAAAGTTGATAAAGTTAGACGAATTAACTAGAGTTCCAGCAAAAGGTGCAATGTAATTTACCCGACAATCTGTAGCAATATATTTTCTCTCCGTTCCTGGATACCTACCATCAGTAGCGTCTCGAATTAAAACGGATAGTGAACTTAAAAATCGATCATTCGCTCAATGAAAAAAGATATATTATACAATGCTGAAATCACATCAATACATTATCCTGGTGCACTTCAAGCTTATCACCTCTATGTATTGAATATCCATCTTGTTGTGTTACTGCTTCTGTGATTTCTAACATTCACTCGTTCGTTTGGGCTGTGCTCAATAGCCCAGGCACTTCAATTGAGTCCTTGTACCGTTTTCAATTATCCTACTTGCATCCCAGAAGGTAAGTGTACTCTATATGGGCCACTAGTTGGAATTGGGGGGATTTTGAGCAGTTATGATGGTTGTATTAGTTTCTCTACAAAGTCCATCTGATTGAGTCCTTGTGAGTACTGACACAAGTAGAGTATGTGAATTGTAAATAGGGGTTTCATTTCCCAATCCATATTCTCCCCATATTGTGAAGATAGCTGTAAAAAACTACAGTTACTAGTTTGGTGACGTTCTTTAAATGTCCCCCAATCGATTCCAACCCCTTGGTTGACACTTTTTAGCCTTCTTCCTGTCAACCTTCACTTGAATTGGTGTTCTTTGTCTAAACAGTCCGAGCGTTGTCTTTTCACAGCCTATTGATTCATTCTCATGAGTTTTTCACCAGTCTAGACTAGACTAGACATTGAATTGCGTATTACTTCAAGCAGTAACTTTTTGATCGGCATATTTAGTCCTGATGTTCCCATCAACACATGCTAAAGCGGTCATTTGTTCTGCTTAAAACTCGTTAAAGTTGTATATACTGTTGAAAATGTATGCCGGTAGAATTCATACGAATAAAAATATTTTTTATTGAAAAACATTTACTTTGTCTTAAGTTTATAACTGGTGAGAAATCGATTGGTTAGTAATCCCTTAACAACGTCCCTGCTGATGTGCTGTATTCGAGCAAGTTGGGAGACGCTATTTACTGCTTTTGGTTCGTGTTCTGACGTGACGTATTCATTCTCATTACTCGACGTTTCACCACCGACGCCGACTCAACTCCAACGCTTCTATATTACTGCGCCTCGAGGAAGGGTTACTCTAAATTTACAGCGTGCAAGTTTGCTGAATTGCGCTTTTTTATCGCCGTTTCGTTAAATCTCTTTATCTATCAAAGTTTTGAGTAGGTAACGCTGTTTCAGTTTTGTATATTTCAAGCAATTTTACTGTGCTTACAACTCGCGCGACTTGACATTGAAATTGATTTGCTTTAAGCATGATTCTAAGCCCAACACCGAAAACTAATCGTTACTTGTATACGAAACTCCAGTATATTTCTTTACCACCAAATTAATTGTTGCTGCAGATTCTTGGCAGAAATCATTAATGGGAAATAAGACTGCGATGTTAACAAAACACCAATTAATGCACGAATAGATCCCTCTGCTGGTAGGTAGTTCTTTTAACGATCTAAGAAACTAACTTGACTTAACTCATGCTTGAGATACAGTGGAACCATGAAACTTTTCTCTTTTCTTCTTTTACCGTGCAAAGCCGCACTGTATCTAATGAAAAAGGAAAATACGAATAATACATTGCAATAATGTGAAGTATTTATTAAGTTTTCAGGTGATAATTTATACCAGGAAAAATTTTCAAACTCAAATGAATGAATGAATAATTCTTGGAATAACATATTCAATGAAATTTTGTTATGGTGCACCGAAAGAGGAGATTATTTATAGACAAATAAACTGATTTGTTTGACCCCCCTTTGTTTAAAAAACTAACATTGCTCATTTATTAGCCATATTAACGTGAAATTTTGACATACAAAAATGATTTATAAATTCGAGTGTAATTTCTTTGATGTAAAAAATTTGTTCTCCTTTATGCACACCTTCATACAATTGTTCTTCAGGAACTATGAAAGTCTACGAAGCACAATATAATATTTTGTTATAAAATATAACAATGCTATTTGGGTAAAAATTGTTCTCATTACCCAGAAAAAAACCTAACATCTTCAATAATATTCCACTTTAAAACAACAAATTGAAAATTTATAGTAAATCATTTGAAAGTTTTGACAAAAATTCACATTTTTTAAATAAGCCTATAACAGATTATTAGCCTCAAATAAGATCTACTTTATACCGAAAAAATTAGTATTTCAGTATAATTGTACATTTATTGTTACGAGAAAAAAAACTTATTCGCTACAAATCAAATATTTCTTCACCCGTAAGGAATCACATTAGCCTACAAATAATAATGTGGCAATTGAAACAAATAATTCTCACCCCACCCTTCCCTATTATTCAGTAACGGTCACCACATGTATACGTTTGGCGTCAGTCTGCATGTGAAATCAGATAAGTTTTTGCAATTTTACCAATTATTTTGTTTTCGTGAGGTATGTGGTTGGAGTGCTCTGGACAAAAATAAGTTTGATAATAGAATTAATGAATTGTTAAACTCATGGCGATAACAAGAATTGTGAGATATCTTTGAAGGTAAGGAAATAAATGACGATCATATTCAAGTAGGTAGAAGTAACAAGCAAGCGAAATTTACTTCAAGAATACACATTTCTCAATTAAACCTGTCATATCTACTCCAAGAACTCCAAAAAACTACTATGGGGAAAGCATTAATGAGCACACTTAAGGATAGACAAGGCTATCTTGTGGATACCATTGTTGGTTATGTTTTAGATTATGTAGGTATGTTTAATTTCAATAATGTATGGTTTCCATTTTATAAATGTATGGTATCTATTTTAAGAATGTATAGTTTTCTTTTTAATGGATCAAAATATTCAGCAGCAAGTTTTTTATTCCTATCCTGCTTTACTACTAAACAGTTTAATGCATAAATAGAGACCATTGATTTTTATTAGATTTAAACATGTTTGTCATAAAAATACTGTAATTTTGATCCGTGTCCGAACTAACCATCGACCAATTCGATCGACTAGTCCACACATACAAAACGAAAGTCAACTTTGTTGTTCGACATAGTTTGGAAACGGCTTAGACAAATAATTGTGAAAAATATATTTTCCTAAGTAAACTAATTATTTGGAGAACTATGTGGAAGTTACCCATACTGCTTAATACACCAAAATATTCCTAATATTCCTAAATATTTAGAAACATTCCAAAAGCTCAGTGTATTGGATAGTGCATGTAGGTAACTTCCATAAACAAAAAACAAAACCATAAATAATTCGGTTTTTTAGGGAAATATATTTTTTTACTATAAGGCAATATAATGTTTATGAAAATTATGGTTTGGTTATGATGAATATGTTGATTTTTAGTAAAAATTAATAGTTTTCTTGGAGAAGGAACATTTGTTTCCAACAGAAAAATATAATTTGCTGGGAAGATACATTTTTTACGAATAAAAAACATATCGTTAACCCAGACAATATACTTTTTTATGGTAAAGAAATATATTTTACCGATACAATACATTTTTTTATAAAAAAAATGCTATTCTGTCATGAAGTAATTTTTTTATAATAAAACAATATAGTTAGCTTGCAAAAATAAGTATTTTTTGTTATTGGAAAACTACTTTATTCAATTCAAATGCTTTCAAAGATTATTATAACTATTTTGTCATTATACCTCAATAAATGTTGTTTGAGACCAATATGATACATTTTTACAAGAATAAATGTAATTTTCGATAGATAACTTATTTTATTGATGACGATGAATATGTTTTTATTAATCAACAATATTACTTTCCGAACTTGAAACAAATCCTTTCTTAACGACAAATTAAATATTAGTAAGGCCATATGGAAAATCATACATCAAACATACATCATATTTGACATAATAATAAATCTTTTTCTCGGTGTGTTATATCAATATAAGCCGGTTCATGAAAATCAAGAAAAGATGGATCCCACTCAAGATCGCGACCTGATCAACTTGTTGGATGGAACACGACCATTGTATCTTCATTTAATTTCAATCTTATAATATTTTTCCCTGTCACGGGTATATCCCCATCAATTTTTTATCATTCATAATTGACTTATACATTACTACTGCACGTGGTTGTACATCTCGGTGAATTTCAACTCATCAGCAGAGACCTGGTCAAAAAAACACTAGGAGCTGCTAACTCACGAATCATCCGACCTCAGCAAGGGCTAGATAAGGAAAGTGACGTGACTACTCATACTCACCGGTTGCTATACCCTGAGGAAGTGAATCCATACAATTGGCATGTATAGGAAGGAGCCCATCTGTCGGTTGTGCATGAAAGAGAAAGTAACAGCCTCACACATCATCCTCGAATGTGAAACACTATTTTGTTGAAGATCTACACTTCTGGAACTAGAGCACCGAAGGAATGATTTATCCAGCCAAGAGCACAAGAAGTCCAAGGACTGAAGTCTGGAAGCCTCTGTTCAATCAATCAATTAACCATTGGATCTCTATTTAAACCACCTAGCGACGGTATAGTGTGGGTAAGTCTAAATCCCAAATATTTCTTCTCACATTATATACCATGTCAAAGTCCGGATCCTCACAAATAATACTTGATTGAATAATCATATCATTGATGTTTGGCCAAAATTCTTGCGGAAACCGAACGCTTTATCGGTAACTTACTGAAATGTATTAGGTGTACCATTAAATCAACCCCACTGCATGACGATCAATTTCATGAAAATACTGAACGATATTTTACAATAAAATGGAAAATTAGCTTTTATTGTTATCGCGCTAGGGAAGCGATAAATTACCAGTTTCCGAACTTGATAAACTCTTCAGGTTTGTTAGTAGATTATTATGCATATGTAATAATCGCACGTAACCGTAACACGATAAACATCTGAAATAACAAGAAAAGAGGTACCCTTGTGTAGTAATATTAAGCGCTTTTTAAATCAATTAGTGAAGCAAATTAGCAATGCATTGTTGTTTTCGTGATAAAAAATTCACTGGCTTTTTACTGAAACTAATTTTCTTGACAAGTTTAAATACAAAAGAACATGCTTTCATAACATATCAGAATGGAGACAAAAATGATTCTCAATTAATCACATAAAGCGTGGGATGATAAAAATCAATTCCATTATTTCTTTAAGTGAAACGTGGAACTTGTACTCGCTGATGAGGACATGAATCTGTATAATGAATACAATTAACATTACTTATAAAACTGAGAATATAATTAAGAAAAAAAAACGAAAAACTCTAAAGGCATCGTCTAAACTACAATTAAACAAATGGACATATTTATGGGAGATAATTGAGGTTACAACAATGTACATATGTACAAAGATGAAGTTCACTTATTACCGCTCCGGAACAGGCAAAAAATTCGTTGCGGACCCTCATATTTTTATCAGTAACTTCTTTATGTTACCCATGATCAGTATCCTTGACCTACGAGATTTAGCTGCATTTTGAAATGCATCTACTATTCGTTGATCTATTTAACATAATCTTGCATATGTAATGCCTGATATTTGAAATTGAAAGTTCAAATACAGGTGAAGGACTAAAAAAAGGTAATGGTTTTTCAAAGACGAAGCGTGGTGGAATCGTATACTTTACCATTGTATTTTATACAAAACATGAAAAATATTGCAATAAAAACTCCAGGTTTGTATATAAAAAAATAAAAATGATGATGACCCTGTAGAGACGAAACGTTGTCATGGAATTTATATATAACCTTGTTTATTATAAACTTGTGAGTCCTTTTTTCAAATCTTTTATAATAACAAAGGCACATTTAAGAAACAAAAAGGACCATTTTCGGATCTTGTCGATCTCCGGAACTAGTCGAGATATTTCAAATTTTTTGAACCATCTAATTCACCATCAATGAACCAAACATTTTCCCATCCAATCGGTATAGTATCGTCAATTAAATCCATTTATCTACAACTGTCATATAACGGGTACGATTTGACACTATTTCCAGTGTCATAATGACGTATATTACCGCACTAGTGCGTTTTTGAATACATTACCGCACTACTGCTATGATATTAATCTAGAAACATATCAATAACAGAAATAAATATTTTAAATAACTCTGAAAGCTGCATTTTCAATTTCCGAAAGAAGATTTGTCTTCGCTTGATCACAATTTGATGACATAACTAATTTATTTTATTTCCATAGCTTTGTTTGCGTTTGTTGCTATGGTCACAAAATATGATATGTTTGCAGTCAATATTATTAAAAATACGTTGGATTGACATTGACATTATCTTCAGTCCAGAATTATGCTCTTAGAACTCCTGGACAGATGATATACCTTGTACTACTAATGAGGCGCAAATACGCCGAAACCGGTCTACAAGTGATAAAGTCCCTTTTAATAACAAATCGGTTGGTTATATTGTGAAGATATGCCAGACCTGTTTAGCTTAAAAGTGTAATTCATTGTCTGTCGGGGCATACAGCCCGAGAAGTAGATGCTGCTCCTCAGTGAACGGTCTACTTTTTGCGAAATAACTTTCGAATTTGTAAGGCGTTGTGATACTATAATACTATTATCTTTACATCTATTGATAACACGCATTACTTTAATGTGACAATTTTCATGGAAAACTGTGAAAAAATCAACTGAAATCAACTGAATACCTTGCAATAAAAGCAGAGAAAATTGTTGGTTGATATCTTGAAATAGATCCAGAAGAATTAAACATTTTATTCAGGATAAACCTTTCCAAATATCACCCTGTTACCGGCTTTTGCTCTCCAGAAATTATTAATCCCACACAATTCAGTAGTAAGTAGATGGAAGTGAAAGCCAACGATATAAATAGAATTAGACAAAACCTTATCCAAGTTTGTATGATCAAGTTCCAATTTGATCGTTCTGAGTTTCGGTGTTTGAGTGCTCAATTTGGTATTTCCTAGGACTTGCCGTGAATTCGTTGGTCAATGGCGAACTAAAGCTTTTCTTTTGGACAGACCTGAAGTATGACCTGATGTGACCAGCCAAGATTAGCAGTGCCAATGCTTCGAACTAATGAGAAAGTTCTTATTCGTTTTGTTTCCATATTGTAGCGAGCTATCAAAAAATTACCGATACTAGAATTTCCAGCTTAAAGTTACACAACAATTGGAAAGAAAATCGTTCCAATCGTTTTCAAAATTACGGTCAGTTATTTCCCAGTTCCCATAAATGTTCATCTGAAAAAAGTTTTGTCCGTATTCCAGTTCCATTCAAGAATAATCTTTAGATACTGAATCAATTATTCATATGGGGTTAATTATTGTTGATTTAACATTGTAGCACGCTTCCATTCTTCCTGTTCCCCCAACATATTTTAATGTCAAAAACACATTTAGCTGATTACTTTGTTGACCCTTAGGCCTTTATGTGTTAAGGAAATTTGGAACGACGGTAAATTCTAAATAAACATACTTTTTGTCTCAAGCATTAATATAATTTCTTGACAACAAGGTAAGTATTATAAATTGTGAGTTCACAAAAGGCCTCTGCTCAGCGGATGTAAGTGATCTTCCAAATTATATTTTTATTCTAAAGCGCACCAAACAACAATTCAAGCAATTCATCATTTATTTCATTTTTCATTCGAAAAAAATACACAAATCGGTTTTGAAAAACCTACCCAATGCCAGCGAAGGTAATCCAGACATATCGATTGAACCAAGTTTACCAATTCTGTTTCACTTTTTTGTATATAATATAATATTATACACATCAAAATTTGAAATCGTCCATATGAAAATAATTCTACCTTTTGAATCAATAAGCTGAGGTTATGCTTAAGCCTTCCGTACAAGAGTCAAAACATCCATTCAACAACCGTCTCTTAGGCGTGGCTATCTCAGACCATTTAAGGGCGTTCAAGAAAGTTCATGATATTTGTGATTTCCCAGATTTCTCCAACAGCAGAGTATTCAAGACATATACCAACAAAATAGGCAAGAAAAAGAATACCGACTGATACTACTGTGGAAAGGAAGTCAACCCAGAACATACGCTTTTTTTGTTTCCTATAATGTGTAATATGATACGGAGCAAGAAAAGTGGTTGAGGATCGCGGAATACAGGGAGGAAGTGATGATTGAGAAGGAAGTAGAAGAGACAGAGAGATCTAGCACAAACAAATTCAAAGACCTAGGATTGGAGATGTAAGAGTCTTATTTGATATGTGAAAGCAAGAGGGTGACTAGTCGTGTGACTTAAAGTCGTATATCCTTGCCAGTGGCATGGGGTAGTTTGAGTGAGGTCGTCCCCGGTAGCGGACACTGTAATTGAACTTTCTGTACCCACTGTTTATCGTTGGATTTAAAATTAAAAGTTATATAAATATTAAATCTGTAAACCTAAGCCATTGCGGATGCTTATGCCGAGTTGTCGGGGAGAAATTTTAATTTTTCCGGAAACTTTTATCATCCACTTTTTGGAGGAGCTTAGCATTATTCATTTCGTGGTGGTGGAGCTGGAGATGCTCGAGACGTCCGTTAATTATCCCATTAACACTCCTTTTGGTTTCCTTCAAACTCACTAAGTTTGAGACATGTCTGTGTTTTTTCATTAAGTTGTAATAGAAAGTTTCTCACTGAAAGTTTTTTTGGTTGTTTAGTGGTTTTATTCCAAAAAGCTGAGTGAAGAAAATGTGATTTATAGTTTTTATTCAAGAACATGTTGTTTTGGGGTAACTACGTTTCGTTAACTCCGAGCTCGTTAATTGAATCATCTAACAAAGCCAACAACTTCAAGATGTCTATTACATGCTTTTCCATATTTTTCATTAAATTTTCATGATCAAACAATGCTGTTAGATTAAATTTGATGTGGTTTAACTCGCCAATTTTAAGATCCATAGTAATAATTTAAATGATGTTAATATATAATCACTAAAATGGGTTGATGGGTTAGTGGAGGTTACCGATGGGTGTAGGTAGATCCACCCAGATACACCTGCTTTGGAGAAATATACAGGGTGCGCCAATTATTTCCACTCGATCTCTAGCACCGAAA
>CAJUYI010002495.1:0-12685 GCA_910591695.1 Galerucella pusilla | reverse complement strand
AATAATAATAATAATAATAATAATAATAATAATAATAATAATAATAACCCAGGACATGTCATGCTGCAATATTCAATGATCTCATATTATGAAAAACAAGTGATTGCTCCCCTTGCATATATTTGTGTTCATTTCCCAGTTACACTGTATATTATATCTTGCTATTATATCAGAAACAAGTGTAATCACTCCCAAGATCGACGAATAATGTTAATATTATACGTGTTTGGATGTTCACTTCCGTTTTCGCAATTCTCATTAAATGAAAAATTTTGAACAACTGTATGAAGGTGGACAGTTTATTACCGTATACATGTTAGAAATACCGTTTTACCATTCCAGATGCAAAAGTTTATATTCATGAAGTTTTTATCTCAAAACTTATTTCGAAGTATACATCCAAGTAAACAAACAATAATTGTTTTCATGTTTTCTTTATTACTACGAGTACGTCTGACATAGCATTCGACAACACTGCAGCCAAATGGCTAATTGTATTTCTGCTTGTACTTTTTCATAGAATATAGTTCTGCACATTCACCCTATACATCGCTTCATACAAATTCTAAGTCAAGAGTTAGCATATAAATCTGACTCCGTGTCACATCTCCTCTAGACGCTTCATGGCAATACTGTGAAATTGGACCGATTCTGCTCACTTTGCAGGTCTGAATCGGAAATAATTGAGAGAAGGATATTTGAAGAATATTCAAAATATCGAAGAAAGTAAGAATAATCCTGGGTTAGTTTGAGTTCCCATTTATTATTTATTTCCATAAAATTACTCAAGGTTAACATACAAAATTACATAATATATAAACTCTTACTATACTATTACTTACTATACTTTGTACACTATAAAGTAGCCCACACAAACAAATCTCTTCGTATTATAATTATCCGCTTACAATAAAAACCACATTGATTTTTTGATTCGATTGGGTTGTGCTTAACAGTCCAGGCACTTGAGCTAAATCTTTGTCGTAGTCTTAGTCGATTCCAAAAAACTTCAAACCAGCTCAATGCAGAAAACCTGAAAGATACATACAGAACTGTCAGTGCTCAATTTACTTTATGAACACAATAATAAACGTCAGTCGGCTGTTTGGGTGTTTCAAGACAATCAAAACCTACGAAAGTCTTTCCAAAAAGATAGTGACGTTATTGGTCTCAAAAACGGGTCAAGCTGAAACAAGTCTTCTGCAGGATCAATGAACTGTTACTGCTAGTTGGTATATATCAATTTAATTGTCGGAGTACATCCTGAATTTCAATAAACCAAACCCCAAAGACGAATGCAAGCTAGGAATGAATTGCGTGGTCAAGGTTCCAGTGTTCAGAAGATGCAGTCAAGGTCAACAGGAACTCGATTTGAATGTAAAAACAAGCGAGTGGAATGGCTGATTCCAGAATTGGTTCAAAAGGATGCAGAAAAGCATTTCTTTCGCTGACGGATACATTGAGAAACAATATTTAACAGTTATCAACTGTTTTTTCCTAGCTCTATCTGCAAAATATAAGAGACATCCCTTTTCATAATCCTCTAGAAGTCAGTGTAATGCCTAACTCAAATACAATTTTTTGAACTCGCTTTCGTTTCTCCGATATTGGAATGATTGATAACGTCTGAAGTTGAAACAATGTACTACAACGCAACAGCACCAAAAACAGTTTTAAATTGAAAACGTGTTTGAGAGCAATAAGCGACTTTATCAATCATTGAGTGTATTCAACAGTGAAAATTCGAGAGCGGTTCGTATTTAAATTTGAATATCATATGTTTTCCTTTTCTATATGCGAGTCCCTGGGAAATATATTCCTTGATACTTTGAAAGTGTCACACTTCAATTCTTCCACATTTTCTATTCTCTTTTTTTAAGTAGTTTCCCAGGCAGATGAATCTTCCCGGCACTGGAACGGGCATATACAGCAAGACGAGCAAATATGAAGGAATCATCTCGCTAGGAAAATACGCCTCTGTATTTCAAGCAGAGGTCTATGCAATACTTGCATGTGCAATGGCATATAATATGAGAGCCTACAACAACAGGCAGATCAGAATCTACAGTGACAGTCAAGCAGCCCTTAAAGCACTTCAGAGCTATAGGGTGACATCTCGGCTAGTATGGGAATGCGGCGAAGAACTTAGAAGTCTGGCGACCCGGAACAGTGTAACACTGGAGTGGGTCCCAGTTCATAAAGGAATCGCAGGCAATGAAAAAGCTGACGAACTCGCAAGAGTGGGATCGTCAACTCTGATGAATAGACCCGAACCTGCTGTGGGCATCCCCAGATGCTTAACGAGGTCATGGTTAAAAGGATGGGTGAAAGAACAACACAATAAACACTGGAATAATACGACCAGGCAAATACATGGAAAGAAATCCATAAAAATATCATCAGAAAAAGTAGCGAAAGAACTGCTTTCAATGAGCAGGAACAAACTACACACCATAACGGGGCTACTTACGGGATACTTTCCCACAAAGGAGCACCTAAACAAAATAGGGCTGTATAACGGAGACCTCACATGCAGAAGATGCAAAAAGGATACCGAAACAGCTCTGCATATACTATGCAACTGTGAGTCACTGGACCACAGAAGGCAGAAACTGTATGGCAGAATCCAAAATTACTCCAGAAGACTTCTACAACCAACCAGCAAAGAACCTGTATAAGCTCCTTTTGAAAAAAAAGGGCCTCAGTCTAAGGGAATTTCCGTTTAACTTCCTCATAACTGGAGTTATGAACAAAAGACTTGAAGATTTATTTTTGTTTTTGAAAATGTGTTTGTGTTTTCCCAACACCATGCTTTTTTGCTAGTTACCTCACCTCGACCTCAGGCACAAACTATACTAATTTGTTTGAAACGTAAAAGCTGTTATTGTAGCAGTAACAGACATGTTAATGAATTATTTCAACTCTGGCGAATATAATGTGAATGTAGGTTATTCTGAAATTATGGCATTTAGGTATTGGGAACAAATATATGCACAGTTCATCATTATTCCGGAAAAAAGAGAGATTTGACAACAATGTTAATACCATCATAATATCACCCATAGGTATCCCATGAACCTCGCAAAACAAAATGTACAAAAATCTTGCGAAGCGTTCCATACCTCAATTTACTCTGTATTAGGGGGGTGTACAAAAAACATTAGTCTATCATCTTGTGTCATCCGCAATATTTAACTGCTTCGAAATCCAGTTGCAACATTTAATCCCAAATACATATCAAGTTATAAAAGCATGTGAAAATAAGGTCGTCAGTCAAGAAACAATATGTTTCATGGAGAATCAACATCCATTCTCAAAATAACTTTTTTGCAGTAGTTGAAAAGCCTTGTGGAATAAGGAAAATTGTAATTGAAATATACGTGCAAACATCTTTTATCGAACTGTCAACAAACCCTAAAGTTTTCGGATATTATAAATAGTTTGACCAAAACAAATTCCGTAGCTGAGGATATGATATTATGTATCTTTGGAAATACTCACTTGATTAGCATACATTTTAGCGGGCCTATGAAACTTTGTTTGTAGATACCGAGCCAAGTTTCACTGCGAATATTTCCAGTGGCGCTGAATTTCAAAATTAGTAATATAAATTTCAATAAAATGGGCGGCCTTCTTTGGGTTTTCTAATCTGATCTAAATATACTTATGAAAAAATTCACCTGTTACAATAGTCTGTGAATAGTGGATAGAATACTCACAATTCCAAAGCGATAAACTTTTTCTAGACTCATGAGAACTGTTGAAATTGTGTGGCAGGGAAATGAAGGTATGTTTACAGAGTACAAGTTTTATGAATGTACTTACAAATCCTGTATAAAAACTAGCCGACGCTGTAAGATACCTGAAGGCAAAGTTATGGACAATCTTATTTATTCAACTGGCAAAGTAGGATGAGATGAAGTATTCGAGAGTCTATCTGCGGTATCAATTTAGGGATTGAAAAAAAAAACAGTGAATTTTAGTTCATCGCGTATGTACCTACAAAGTGCAACACCTGTGATCAAGCCAAGCTCCCGAGGTCCAACCAAAATCCTGATCCATGACAGTAGCAGTATCAAGCAAGTAGAAAACTCTAAAGGTCGGGAATTTTCAGAATAGTGGAAATTAAAAACTAAAAGACTTAGTATTTGAAGAGTTAATGAAACTTTGAAACATAGTCTCATTATAAATTCATCTATTTTATTAGGTATATCAACTATTAAGGATAGAATTATTGATTCCAATAATATAGTTTGATAAGATGGAAAAATGGCAAACGAAATAAACGTTTTCATGTTCAAATTATATGTCGACATGATTCGGAATTATGGCGGAAATTTTACAACATTGAGTTTTTATTCAATCGAAATTAGTAGATAAAGCACATTTATTAGTAGGGTCTAGGATCCTATTCGACCTGCGGAAATTGATTGGAAATAACTTGATTCAATACAATAATTATAGTTTGTACAAAGACGAAGACAATAACAAGAATGGATATTAGGAATAAGATTAAGCTCGGCGTTGCATTCGGGTATCTTGCAGAGTCTGCTAGTTCTTATACCGAGTGTGCAAGTGTGTACAACTTACATTTGGTTGACTGTTTCTTTGCTAGGAAGTTTTATATATTTAACAGTTTTAACAGTTTCTTATGAAAAAAGCGGCATCTCTTTCGGGGCAGTGATATTTGAATATTAATTTTGCTTTAGTTTAGTCCAAATGTACAGCTGTTGAGTTTTCCGCGACTTTTTTATTTTCGGACTTCAAATATGTAAGGGTTGTGTTCTGTAGTTGGGCCGCTCAGTCAGAAGCTGGGTTCAAAAATTGAAACCCAATTCCATCAAGCATTTCTCAAATTTAGCTAGTATCCAAATAGGATTCAGAAATTTCTAATTGGAGTTTACGTTTTACCACACGTAAATACCTGATAGTGATAATATTGAGTATTTTCTATCACTATTAGGTATCACTCAGCGCGTGGTGGAGCTCAAGTTGCACACAGGAATTTCTAAATTACCCAACTCCAAAAAATTGTTTGTAAGGTAGGGCATAAGTGTCTATCCGTTTTCTCGTAATATACAAATAGTGAATCTTCATACTACGTTCAATCATTCAATTCCGATATAACCAGCTCACACTTATTGTTGTCGGTTGGATGGGCTACCATCAGTTAATTCCAATCTGGATATACGTTATTTCAGTGGTTCCATCAACAAATTGTCGATGGGATAGATATCACATTTCGCCGACTAGTGACGTTTTACTGATGCTTCCTTTGTCGTATTGGGGAAGGACGTTCTACAGGACACCAGCTGGACACCAGGACAAAAAAAGTACGTGTTGTTTCCCCGAAGAGGAAATATCAAGAAAGATCAAGCTTTTTTTCATATGATCATAATAACGAATTATTGGATTCGTTGCAAGTCAACAAGCTTGATAAGGACAGGGTAGATAGAAAAGTATGGAATACATACTTAGGACTAGATAGACCGAATTGGTATCGCTGGTGATGTCGTAAAATTTCAGCTATACATAGAGGACTGTTACCTGCAACAACGAACATTAACATAGACAAGAAGGATCACTCTAAGCTCCTCCCCTCGTTATGCCTATCTCGCTCGAATATCGGATGCTACCGTATAAAGAGCACGGTAAGTCTCCTTCGTGCGATATGCATAAACAGGTTGTCCGTCGTAGGGATATCTAAAGAAATATACCAGTTGTCCTTTTGAGTGAGCGAATTTCCCTTTAAAAATAAAATAAACATTCGCGCACTTAGTGTTTCTTTTAACAAGAAACCTTAATCAGGATTGCATTGAAAATTTTTTTGGTCTGGTAAGAAATTGTTGCGGAAACTCGAGAAATCCAACCCCAATTCAATTTTGTAGGGCATTCAAGAAATTATTTTCTCTAAAATATTTTAATGAGGTTGAAGGTGCCAATTGTATTAATGATATTAATACAGTTTTGCTCAATGTAACTCCTGATATGCTAGAGGAATATAAAAATATTGATGTACCTATATTGGCAAATAATAGCTCTCTAAAAGTTTTCACATGCGACTATAGAAATCTTTCAAGTACGGATGGCAATGCTCTAGTTTACATTTCTGGCTATCTATTAAGGAAATGTTTGTTGCAACACTCTTCTAGTGCTTGCACAAAGTATAATGATGAAAATACATTACCAAAAGAAGCGGCTGTATTTTTAGTGCATAAAGCATATTCGACTTCTAAAAACTATGGAGGTCTGAATGTCTCCTAGTAATATTGTAGAATATGTTAAGCAACTAGATATAATCTTTGTTGAAAATTTTAATAAAATTAGTTTTCACGAGAACGTTGGAGCGACCCTTAGAAAATTATATGAAAATTTACTATTTACACATCCTTGTAAAGAGTTTCCTCATAAATATTTTTTAAACCTATATATTAGGCTGCGGATTTATTTTACAATTAAATTTGCGAACCGGGATATAAAAAATAGATATTTTTCGAAACAATCGATGAAACCTAACATAAAATTGAATATCTTAAAACATCTTTGATAACCTACAGGTATATTTTATTTCACATTCACTTAAATACATTTTTTTTAATTGAGTTGTTAACGGGCTATTTAGTATGAAAGACTTTCAAAATTCATAGATTTTAATTCATTTGGTTAAACGCCTTTGGTTTTTAATGGTTCGTGTATCAATCTTCACAATTTTCGAATCGCGATAATTATTTTTCCCAGTACCCGTATTTTACTGTTAGGTAAGTTGGTACTCTTTGATGGCCTCGGATTTGAAACAACCTGTATACATTTTAAATTAGAACACCTATTTAAGGTGGCATTTGCAAACATTTTATTGTTAATTTTTATACCTAGATACTAGTCCCATCTGTAGCTTACTACATTATTACTTTTTGATGTAACTTTCATTTTTCCCTTTATTTTTGCTAGGTACCAGTCCTTTTTATAATTATGTTTAGATTCACCAATTAAATATCCTGACGATATTCCCTTTTTTATTTTAATTCCCACTAAGCGGAATAAGTTAGAATAACAATTATTGCTAGATGTTTTTAAATCACCCTGGTAAGTGAACGTTTATTCGTTTTAATCTCTAGCGGTTTGCATGAACCTCGTATAACCACGAACACGTGTGCGGCTCCAGGAATTTGTCGAAATCGTCGGCGCGCTTCTGTAAGCTGGACATGAAAGTTCCGACGGAGAGTGACCCTTCTTGTCTATGTTAATGTTCGTTGCCTGCAACTAAGGTGGGTGCTGTTAAATTGTGAACCCGAAATCAATTCCCCGTTTATGGTGATGAATTCGAGCTTAGCTTTTCCATGCATCAATTCACAATCATCTTTGTTTGTTTGAAAAAACTTGAAATATACGGTAGGAGCTGAAATTATATATCGTTACAAATATTAAAATCAAATTAATCCATTTAAAACTTCGTATTTATATCATTGAAAAAAAGTTTTGTCACAATTCTAATATACGTTCTCGATCAGTTATTGAATAGTAGCATTTAAATTTGGCATTCACTGAAATTGGAGAGAGGACAAGCTTTATTTTCTTTTTTTTACTGAAGTACAACTTCAAAAACTATCTATTTATTTTGTGCAATTCACGACAAAGCTTGTTCATCTACAGCTATAATGTCATTTCCTCGGGGATTGGCGAATGAAAGATATAGTTAACTTCTTCGTACCCGTGGGCTTTAAAGATTATTTCCCACAATACTAACATCAACACAATACAATTATGCTGGTCATATCTTTAAATATCTTTCAACCATCCCGTTATTTGCTCCACTGTGAAGACAATTCCTTGTAACCAATTTGAAATAAATGATAAGCAAACTTTACTAATGAAACATTTACTTCCTTGATAGATATTTCATTTTTGTATGTGGGAGCTATAATACACAAATCAAATATTAAGAAACCTGATGGTTCAAAAATAAAAGAAGGCTCAGGCTGTGGAGTTTACTCAAGAGCACTGAGCCTCAAGATTAAGTGGGGAATGGGAAACAATACCAGCGTGGTTCAAACAGAACTGGCTGGTATCTCAATTGCCACAAAAGAACTAACCAGAAGAGGAATTTCTGGCAAAACCATAATAATCTGCACTGATAGTAGACAAGCCCTATTAGCCTTGAACAGACAACGTGTTATATCGAGGCTAGTACTAGAGTGCCACCAAGATTTAGCTGACGTCTCGGCAGATAACAACATTATCCTGAGGTGGGTTAAAGGGCACGACAGGAGTAAAGGAAATCGCATTGCTGATTCTTCAGCCAGGGAAGCCGCTGGACTAAAAATTCTAGGACCCAGTGACACCTACGGCCTAACGACTTCGACAATTGCGGAACTAGCCAAACGTTACACCCATGCTCAATCCCTTAAGAGATGGGATGGAATCAAAGGATGCAGTTTTGCCAGGATCACCCTGGGCGACCCCCGGAAGCTGGCGCCAAAGAAATATTTGGCGATGACCAGGAAAAACCTACGTTTAACAGTAGGATTTCTGACTGGTCACTGTCAACTAAGTAAACACCTCCATACTATGGGGCTAGTGGACACACCTTTATGCAGGATGTGTGAACAGAAAGATGAAACTGTCAGGCATGTCTTATGCGAGTGTCCGGAGTTATCGTCAATAAGAGAGTGTGTGTTCGGTGAGTCTTGGCCTACACCTTCCGATATAAAGGAGATGTCTCCCAGTGACCTGTCCACCTTCCTGAGAAGGACAGGATGGACAATGACCTAGGAGGACAACTCCTCGGGAGGATGTACAATGGGTCACATGTGGCCTAAGTGCTGTGAGCCTACACACTCACCCTCCCTACTCTACAGATACAGAAGAAACCTGTAAAACATGCTTTTATAGCGCATGGTGCCAAATTCATTAGCAAGATAACTTCTGAAATTCGGTAACAGAATGCAATATCTACATCCAACATGTTGATGTTGGCTATGACGAGAGCAAACTGATATAACGCAGTTACTTAATATAATACACCACCATAGATCACTTGATACCACACTGTACTTAAAATCGCATATCACTGCCAATAGCGCCAAATTCAGTAAGAGCCTCCGCACACGGGTCGTTTGGCATTCGATGTGGATGCGTTTTGAAGTCGAAACGTTTCTCCCTCCATTCCACTTCGTAGGTAATGTAACGTAGTTCCACCAACGGGTCGATTTGCGGTCGATCGGTAGTCGAATTGATTGCGTCTCGATCATCAGACTGTCCAGGAGCAGTCAGTTACTGAGAGAAATTCAGCAAGTAAAAATCTACGTACAGTCTGGGAAAACTTATTAATAAAATAATACAGTTTCAATTATGTCTCACAGTCAAAAATTTGAATAGTTATGGTGGTTAGCCAGACACGGAAATAAGTTATGGCTAATGTTATTAATTTCATGAGAAAAGAGGCTGTAAATAATCAACCATTAAAAGACATAAAAGACGTTCAGGAGCGTGTCTTATTGGCAACGGGTGTCAGTTTGAGCAGTGTTCAAAAAGTTCAAAAAATAACTCGAAAAATGAAGTTGATAGAAGATTGAAGCCGTAAGTGCGAAAGAGGGCTCAGTGTGCAATTTATTCTCTTACTCCAAACAAATTGCTGCAGTATTGGCTGACAATTATCTTATGAATAATACAGAGGAGGAGCTTGGAAAAGGAAATATGGTTGACGGAACGAATATTTTGATGGACAGGATGAGAATGTTCAAGTATTGATGAACGATCTGACGATGATAATGATGAGGATTAAATGAATAGAGGTCATGCAACAATTCACATGATGTTATTTTTTTCCAAAAAAAAATAGGATTATAATATTTCGACTGCAGATATGTGATTGATGTGATAGAGAGCTTTCCAAAATTCATGACGACGGAAAAATATTGTTACGTTCAATAGTGGAATTACTTACCAGTCAGGCAAATATACGGAGACTGCACTGATACAACTGACGGAGGACATCCACGGTGCTGTAGACAACATGCCAAACGGCGGCCATGGGAGTGATTCTCAATATCACACACTTACATATGGTGGGGGAAAATGTAGAGTACAGTAAAATATAGACTCCTCGCTTTATAGAATTCAAAAAACCTGGGAAAGGCCACAAGAGAGGATGATGAGAGAAACTACTTTTTGAAGAAACTCAATACGGAATTGAGCAACAAAATGAAATGGGAATTAAAAACCATAACCAGATTTGAAAAACATACCATTCAATGGTACGCTGATGACTCAAAAGCCTTGAAAAAAGATGGGAAAGGAGTGTACGGGCTAGGAACTAAAAACTCCAAAAGTTTGGTGAAGCCTCAAAGTGTCTTTCAAGCAAAATTCACACCATGGGCAAGGCTAAGTAGTCATTAGAGCACTGAGTTCTTGTGTAATAAGTTTCAAAACACCGTTTAGGGTGCAGTCCGTCTAGTTTGACTTGGGATCAGCAAAATCTCAGTCAACCGTATTCAAGACAAAACCCTAGGCAAACTCTATGAACTAGATGAGAGAAGTCTTACTTCGCAAACGCTGAATAGAAGGGAATTGAATGGCACTAGCAGAGGGAGACTGAAACACCCTTTTGGGGGCCGGAACACTTTTGCAGTAGGTATCAGCTTCAATGTTATACTTGAAATAATAAGAAAAGCTGGAATAAAGAGTACTGACCAGAGAAAAGAGTTATCAGGGCTTGGGCAATAAAATATACTTCTGAGTGACTACGTCCTACTGAAACCAAATGAATACCAAAGTCAGAGTAAAACTGCACTGCACTGCACTAGTTTCAGTAGAGGTCATAACGGGAAGTCACCTGGATATACACCTGAAAAAGTTCAAAGTAGTGGAGGAAAAATGTAGGTTTAGTGGTATTGAAGACATATATACTTGCGGATTGCACAGCAATCCAAAAATCTTGGGAACCTCCTAGATGGAACAGGGATACTCATCTGAACTATAGCCTGCGGATATCATGGAACTTCTTCGGAAAATAGTTCTGAATAAGCTACTAGTCTTTGAGGCTTTCCTCAGGAACTGAGTAGAATTAAGAGGGTCTCGTAGGTTTCAGTGAATGTCACCCATGCATACATACATGATTGAATCAAAACAAATCCAACGAAAGATTTCTGCTTCTTGCTGTTGAATACGTCCACAAAACGCTTGTTATAACTTCGTAGGCTGGTAAGAAAATATATCTGTGTGGGTGTGGATGGATGAACATATATAATAGGATTATTTATTCGGAAACAACCATAAAAACTTCAAGGAGTTTGGCATGAGCTCTGCTTCCTCCACAAAATTAGCAAAACTCACAGCTCCAGTAGGATTTGCAACGCTGTTGACCTATATCCGTGTATTGCCATCTTAATGAGAATTCCACTATAGCTGTTTATAATGATTATCCTTTCAATTTAGAACATTTCTCAACGAAAATATTTTTCTCAAATGAATATTTCAATTACATTTAAAAGAATTTCCGTAGTTTTTATAAGATACCGAATAAATTCTGAGAAATGAAGAAACCCTTAATTTTCATTTTGTAAAAAGAGAGGATCTACAAATTGATTTTCCATTAATTAGGCACAAACGAAAAATCCAGAGAATTCCACAAAAGACCCCGAACGAGGAAAATGAAAAGGAACACTCTTGTGCCAAGCAGGTCGTTTCAAGCGATAAGGTGAAAGCCATTGCAAGCAGTGCAGACCGTTTGTTAGCATAATTTATAGCCGCTTGAGGTCAATTCTTGCCTCTAAGGGTTAACTAATATTTTTACTGGCACAGCAAATCTCCCCGTTAATTGGTTTTCTATTGATGTTTGTTAGGTTCGCCTTTTGCCCAATTCATCTTGAAAAATATGATTTATTCGACAAGTTAATTAAGATTTGGTCTGGACGGAAATTGGCAAGCAGCACTGGTTTATGTGACTGATTTTTGCTCCAACCAACAATAATCTGATATTATTTTCGCGTAGGAATAACATTTTATGTTTACGACCACATTGAGAAATGGGGAAATTCATAAAGCTCGAAGAAATATATTTCCTAGTGCTGGAACGTGTAATGTTGATATCTCAATTCACCTATCATGAGATGAGTAAACTTGATATTGTATTCACAAATTAGAAAATTGTCAGATGAATACCGATTTCTTGGGTCGAAAATTCCGGTGATCAAGTTTATTTTTTTAAAGAAATGATATCAATTTGCTCCCAAATTTCCAGATATTAAATTTTTTTCAGAACATGTCTCACTTTTTGGAATAGGACAAATACCTCCCTAGGCAAAATCACATTGATATATGTTCAGCCCCTTAGGAGAAGTTTAGTGAACCTGATTGCTGCATAAACTAATGGATCCAGCTCTGTCCACTCCTACTATTACCTACTATTTGAGAAATACAATAATCTCGTTCAAAATGAAAACTCGTAGGCAACAAATCTTAATATGGTTTTAAATTAAACTAACTGTTTTTAAATGACTCCACAATATATTAGTAAAAATCTGTAAATTGCAAGTAAATTGACAATTGTTTCGATATAAATATCATCATCAGAATGACAGAAGTTACTTTTGACATGATGTATACTTGATATATATTTGGCTAGTCCAAATAGTGCCCTTTCTAGTGATTGACTTAATATATATGAATAGAAAAAAGAAGAAGATTT
>CAJUYI010002494.1:13230-31141 GCA_910591695.1 Galerucella pusilla | reverse complement strand
AAAAAATAAAGCAAATTGAGTTATGATAACGAAAAGTTATCGAGTAAAAAAGCTGTTTACAGGCTAAGCAAAATTTCTTAGTGGTTGCGTTTCCGCAAGAGATAAATTTTTCGAAGGCTGATCGAAATCAGCTGTTAAAAATAACTCAATTATTGTAAAGAAATAAATAAACACAATAAAAGTGGAGAAAATTAATTTGTACTCTTTCAACAGTAGACGAAATAACAGAAATACGATAAATTTATATTATCACCATCAATTTTAGAAAAAAAAAACATTACGTAGTATAAAATGAAAAATGTGATAAGTATATTAGCACGTCCAGTTTCGAGAATCGTAACCTTCATGTGTATTTTTAAAATTGAAAATTATTAATAATAATTAAAATTGTACTTTGCCTTGTAAAATTTTTTTATCAACGATAGTTGGTTAGTCAAAACGATTTCCTATTAAAAAAAATTTAATTTATGCAAAAATCGCTTAACAAATAAATGCAACTTTCAAAAAATTGAGAGCTCTAAATTGGACGAATTTATTGCCCAAACACAAATCGAGAAGAAAATAAAGACAATGTCAAATTTATCTTCGATATACAGGATGTTACATGACGTTTTGACAGTCCAATTTATACACTTAAGTTCGCACCTTTTTTATTCTCAATTTTAGGAAAAAAACTTATTCCTCATAAAAAGTTCTGCATGCTCTAAAATCTAAAATACAATTATCAGATATAAATTTTTTTTAGTATCATACGAGATTTCTCAAAAAATATGAACTTTACTCAAGAGTAAAGGACTATGCTTCCAGCTTATGGAAAATAAAAGACCACTCAAATGCGGATATTTTGATACCAACTTATTCGTCTTGAAAAATAGAACATTTGATAACATTGCGCCAATGTTGTAATTTAATTAATAAACCCACAAAATCAGTTTATTTATCAGCAATTTTCGATTCGATTACATAATCTAACCATTCCATAGGACACCACCTGCTGCGGTGAAACAGAGTCGGACTTGTGAATATAGTTGTACCGGGTGGTCCAATAAGCCGATCTCTCGGCTATATATCAGAAACTATTCATGTTATAACTTTAGGAGAAAAAATTCCTTAGGAAAAGTGGACAAGAGAAATTGCTGGAAATTACTTTCAAGTTTCTAGGTTAACCGCTAGGGGGCGTAACCTGTAAAGAAAAATTTAAAAACCAGTTTTTTGTGAAATATGCCCAATTATACCCAGTTTTAAATAAATAAACTAAAAAAAGGTATAATATTACAGCATGACGTGTGTCCTGCGCACTTTTCCAGACGAGTTAGAGATTATTTGAATGTAAGCTATCCAAATGGATGGATTGGAAGGGTAAGTATATTTTCAGAGCCAGCTAGATCTCCAGACTTAACATGTCTGGACTTTTATCTGTGGGGAAGATTGAAGGACACAAACCACGCGAGACGACATGCAACAGCGCATTAGAATAGCTATAAATAGTATATCAACAGCTGAAATTTAAGCAACAGATATGTCAAAGCGTGCTAGATTACGTATTTGTGTGGAAAACGATGAAAAACAATTTGAACATTCAATTGGACATCAAGCTTTAATGACCAAGATATCTGTATGATCTTTTGTAAAAATTTTTAATAAAGGTATCCTGCAGCTGCTTCTCTTTTTACTGTTTTAACCTTGTCAATCCAAAAAATACGCGCTATTTAAAGATCAAAATTTAAGATTCAGTGGCCCTATTATTCTGGTGGCTAATGAGTATATTTAATTGAATTTTTGATAAATATCTGCTAGATTATCAATAAGTATCAAAAAATTACTAAGATGCTGGATAAAAACTGTGAATTGATTCATTCAAAAATTCGAGTTTATTTTTCACTTACCTTTCCAAATTCATATCCCGAACATTTTTCGAAATAATTAACAGTTAAAAATAAACCTTTGTGATAAACAATCTTATTAATTTAAATATATATTTCTCTAATTACCCCTGTATAGCTTAAAATAAAATAAGCTTTTCGAACTTCTCTGGTATCTACCGGTATCGTTATTGACAACAAAAGCGAGTCCGTTTGAGACAGCAACTTGAATCAAACCGCCCTGTAGTGAAACATCTTATATTTTTATTCTGTAATCTTTGGTTTTGTGCTTGTTTAATATTGTTTCTATTTTCTTAATAACGCTACCATATTTGCGTAAAATTCTAACGCGTTCTGACAGTTACTGTCAAACATTTGTAGCTATCAAACATTCATTAGTTTGTCAGTATATTCGATCGTATATTTGAACGTAGTTTTCAATTCTAAACAACTTTTATTTATAACATTTTTCGATATTGTCAAATTCAAAGGTACTTTATTCTTGAGTAAAGTTCATATTTTTTGAGAAACCTCGTATAATACTAAAAAAAATTGATATCTGATAATTGTATTTTAGATTTTAGAACATGCAGAAGTTTTTATGAAGAATAAGATTTTTTCCTAAAATTGATAATAAAAAAGTTTCCCATAAGTGGATACAGTGTATAATCTGGCTAAAAAAAAGAAGAATTGACTTATTGAAGGGTAATTCTAAAAGAGACGACTCAGTGTAATATTTTTCCGTATTCACCCTACAAGTAAGTTATCTTAGAAGACTCAGATCTGTCTAGAACTGTCGGAACTATACTCAAAATAAAAAAAATCAAGATTCAGTATAAAACATTTACCTTTTTTTTAACTTTACCAAACGATTTTTCAGACACTAAATCCAAAGAATTCCTTGAATATTGTCGCTTATTCAATAAATCGCCTTCCGCTGTAAAACTTCCAACCACATCTACTTTTCCAACATCCATCTTCCCAAATTCAATAACAACTTCACGTCGAAAAGCATCAATAGTTTCAAATTCAAATTCCATAAAACGTTTTTTCACTTTTTTATCGGAAATACCTTCAATGATATTTTTAATAACATCACTATCAACCAAATGCAACAATTCCCCCATAGTTACTTTATCTTCGAAATAATCTAAAAAATCTTCCTCACTACGCCATTTTTTATGAGTAAAATACGGTTCCAAGTATCTTTCTATCATCTTATTTTTAAATTCTTCGTAACTAGCATCCTCTGGTAAATGTCCTTTGACAAAGTTAAGAGCGTTTGATTTAAGTTTACTTTTAGCTATAGCTAGAAGATGGTTTCCAGTGAGTCCGAAACGTTCTTGCAAGCTTTCCACTCGCGATAACCAAGTGATGATATCTTCGTCGGGTCTACCGAAAAATTTTGGGATTAAAGCAGATATTTCAGCGTTCTGTAAACCTAATATTCTTATTGCTGTTATAAGGACATCGTCATAGGATGATGTTAGTTGGTTTAACGATTCAATAGATTTTGTATTACTGAGATTTGGAAGTTCTGTTTGCATTTTTTTAAAAACCAATTTGGATTTTATACAAATTATGTTAAAAAAAATAACGAAAGTACCCTGTACATTGATTTCTTTAAAATAAATTCAACTATTTCATCATAATTTACGAACTATGATACCAAATTAAGCACTTGTTCAAGTAGTTCTCATCAGAATTCTTTTCAAACAATTTCTTTAAATAATTATAAATCACTTCACTAGTTAAAGGCACACTAAAAATTTCGAGAGTGTTCTAAAGGCACGTACTACGAACATCGAATAGGTTAAGCGCTGCAAAAACTTGTCTGAACACCAATTGTTAATAAAAAAAGGGAGCTGGAAAAAATTACGATAAAAAGGCAATAGAAATACTTTGTATATAATGTGTTAGTAAGAGATAAAAATATGTTCCTTTAACTAACTAATAATAAAGCTTTGTCGGTGTCATTTCTGTCATTATTAGTTTGTTAAAGCCAATAGAATTTTATACAGGATAAACCAAAGACATTAGTAGTTTAATTATAAATGATAATTATTAACGAAGAGACTAAACACACATTTTATATGAAGTACCTACTACTTCTTACTTTATCACCTCCAAAGTTTTTTGGGTCATCCATTTTACTTTATATTACTCTACAAATCGTACTGCATCAAAGTCCACCAAACTGAAGGTAACAAACCTTTGGACGAGCATTTTACTTTTAATAAATGTGTAAGTAACCATATCGAGTCGATTGATGTTATTTAATTTAATTTCGGACAAGATTATATGTGTCTACATGAATACCTTGAAAAATTTCATTACGTAATAATTATTATTGTACAATTTATAATTTTAGATCATTAAGATATGCAGGATGCAATTTTTCAGTTATTTCCATCATTTGTTCCAGTACTTAATTAAAAATTAGAAAAATGAATACGGTGTTATTTGCAGGAGCACACCAAGGGAACGTAGTTCTCATTCGAGAATAAGTTAGTTAAGGTTATAATTCAGAGGGTTTGTCTGGTACAAAAATTCATATCTACCACTAACAATTTATAATTTGTTAATTAAAAAAGAGAAACAGATTTTTAGGAAAAATTCACATGACTAATACAACAGCTAAAACTTCTTCACACCTTACGATTCAAATTATTAAATATGAAAACAATTTTAAATATTATAACCTACCAATTTTCCTCCTGCAACCATCTTCTTCAACAAACTATCTCTGGCCGATTTGAAGAAAAAATAAATACAACACCAAAATGTATATTACACCGACACACAGTACCACAATACCGACTAAAACTTATTGCAAAACCAATGTTTTAGGTAAATATTCGCAAACTTCTCTCTCTCACTCACTCAATGCCAAAGTTGAAGATTCAAGATCGCCAACATGAAAGCATTAACTTCGTCAACCGTTAAAAAGATGGTGTAGGATGGCACTGTTGCCGCGTGTATAATATTTTTCAACAGGTAGGTATAATGATCGTAATAGTTCAATTTGGTAGCAAAATACAATAGCCACGTTATTTAAAATAAGACAAAATGTACAGGATGTCATTGTTTTAGAAGAGAAAAATGAATATACCATTAATAGTTTAGCTAGATAAAACATTACTAATTACGAATTTGTCAGTTACCAGATATTTTTACAAATAACGGCAACGGTGGAAAGTACGAGCATTATAGGGATACAATTTGAACCAATCGAAATGTATTATTTCCAACCGGCTTGCTTTATAACTTATACGATGAACAATGCCAGATGTATAATAACTCCAGACAAATTCAGTGGTGTAGAATTTTAATTTAAATGCATACATAATTAAATTAAACATTATAAAAGTATTTGCGAGAAAATTGATGGGTCGTGAAGACAGTTGAGGTTGAGAGGAGATAGAGGCGCTAAAAATTTTATATAAACACTATTTATAAACAGGTATTTTCCGTGGAAAGCTGCATATTTAAATGAATAATATATTTTTTATAGGCAAAATTGATATCTCGAAGAAGATACATTTTACATATGGATATTCTACACAAAGTGACATTTAAATTTATCGCTGTCCAAAGAATTTCATCCTATAAACGACCCGCTACTGAGGGGAATCACCACCTGCTATGACATCAGTAAAAAATACACAAGTTGGATGAAAATAGTGTGTGACGTACTTTAAATACTTCAATGTATGATGTGTAATAATAATTTATATTATTACGTATTCAAATCATGTTTTTTTATAGATCATCTACCAATAAGATGAACGATCTTTTTTATACAGGGTGTACCAATCTTACAACAAACTTCGGTATATGGGTTATTTTAAGAGATATCAAAAAATGTTATTAACAAAAATAGTAGATGTGCTGAAGGTCCATATTTTGAAATTATATCGAACTATACAGAGTGCTGCATAACTCCGTTACAAACCAAACATGATTTTCCAAATGGGAACCCCCTGTATATTATACCGAATTCGGATTGGTTACATTTTTTTAAAGCTTTTGATATGAGGTTTTGCTACGTTATACAGAGTCCTTCAAAAGATATGGACACGTTTATGTGAAAATCGTAGGTAAATCAACGCTCTGTAGCTTGTTGTACGTTGAAGAAAAAAATGTATTTTGCCAAACAGAGTTTCGTAACATGATGCAATATCTCCGTATCCTATTAAATTTCAATTATATTGTTTCTTATATACAGGGTGAACGGAAACTCGAATCTGTCATTTTCTTTCTTCTTTCAAATGGAGCATCCTGTATTTTATAGCAAAAATAGAATCTTCGATTATGTAACTTTAATTTTTGTCAAGCATTCCCTATACCCAAAGTTTATAAAAACAGAGTTATCTGGTAATATTTATTGAACTACAATTGACTTTGAAAATTAAGCCCTTTATCTCTGACGAGAATTATTAACGATCCAGGATTACTTATCAAACGTATTAAATATTAAAAAAATAGTATCTGTTATTTTCAAAATTTGTTAAAATGATTGATTATTTATCAGCGACAATGATGTCATTTATATCTTAGTAAATTCATACATTGATCAACAATATTTATCTAAAAAAAAAATTACAATTGTTAGTTTTGATGTCATAATGAGTACGCTTAATTTTTCATTAATCTTAAACTTCCCAGATAACGTTTTACCTAGTATCCACTCCCGATTTAAGATTTGTGTACCAATAAAAACAAATGTGTAGCTGTAGACATAAAAATTGCTAAATTAAATTTAAAATTATTCAATTCCCCTTAAATACCACTTTATTTGGTGAAATAACCACGTGGTCGTAGGAAAAATATTGTACATCACCACTTTCCGCACTAGTAATGTAATATACTATTGTTATCCCTCGTAAGTCTATTTATCGAGACGTTCTTGTAGAATTCCTTTTTCTCACAAAGCAGGCTATATTTAGACTTTATATACGACATCCTAATAATAGAAAGTGCAGAAAGCTTTCATTTTATTTTCACAAAATTCTCTTCAAGTTTAAATTAAAAATAAATAATATTAACTGAAAGCTTATCGTGTTTTGAAATTTATTTCGCTTGTTATTTGGATTGGAGACGGCCATGAAATACTTTTTTAATGTTGCCTTTTACTTCAAAGGGCAATTTGAAATCTGTTGACTTTCAACAACCACGCTGTTCGTTACCAGACCTGGGACAACTTATTTGTTCCACCTTGTACAGTCTCACCTAGATAAATACAGCAACAGGTGTCTATGAAACGTGTCTATATCTACACCATTTGAAAACGTTTATTTGAAGATGTTCAATTTCAAATAGAAGAAAATAGTAGTATACTTACTTGTTTTGGCATCTTGACTGATTTTTTTCACTCAGTTATCCTATCTGCAAAAATAATCATTTGTATTAATACTATTATGATATATAAATGATTCATAAAACACAATGTAGTTTTTTAAAAACATTTTAGGTAGGTACTTGGTTATAAAAATTGTGAAATAGTTGGTATTACTGGCCGAACGTCTCCGATTAGTAATAATATATTAATTATTATTCTAATGAAATAACACCGTTGGAATATATCTATTCATTTACACGTTTTACTGCCCACTTGGACTTGGATAGATTTCCAGTCTGAAAGTAGGTACTTAATCAAATTAACTGTCTGTCACTACAAAACCTGTTTTTAAAAAGTAAATAAAAAGATATAATCCCTTTTAAAAGTTATAGTGAATGATTATGTTACGGAATTTCAATAATTTACGTTAATTTGATACGTAGCAATTGTGAAGCAGGTAGAACCTAGTTCTACCTAGTTTATATCGCCGGTTTATGACATTATGGCGCTAAGGCCATACTGAAATCATCTATTTGTACTCTTAATTATATGCTTGTACTTACCGGAAAATAATTAGCTGGAAGGTTTACGCACTTTTATCCACTACATTAAGTTTCACACGCGATAATTTTCGGGCACACACCCTTTACACACACGACACGAGACAACTTTATCGTGACAAATTGTCAAGAATCAGCTAAATGTTGGAATTTGTTCATGAATCAACCGCTAGGACGTTTCACATATGACAGTCTCCATGCTGCCATCTATATTTTACTGTATCGAACAAGGACAGATTATTTAATTTATAGCGACACAACGGTGAAACAATGAACTTTAGTTTGCTACTGAAGAAGACAGATGGAGATAAAGTTCATTTACGACAACAAACCATGACAGATGTCTTACATCGTTGCCACGTTGTAATTTTTTTCCAGCTGTTGGCACAAAATTATGTTGATAACTAATAAGTTGTTTATTGTATAAGATTACATTCAACTCAAAAATAAGAGCAGAAATTATAAAATGTTGATGAGTAAATACGTAAATTTCAAGATGTCCAGGTTTGAAACCATGAGTTAATGTTTAGAAGAGTAGAATGTGTTTTTGTTTCTTTTTTTATATATTTTATTTCATAATTTATGTTTTTAAGTTTTTATATTTTAACAAAAACATTTTATTATTAACAAAGTAAATTTTAAAAAATCCGTGCATAATATTTTCTTATTAGGGCCCTTATTTTAAATTATTCTGTGTGTAACATAATTTTATGAAAAATTCGATACTTTTGGCAACGCTGCTCGATAATTTCTTACCTCACGTCTGGCAGCACTGTCAAAATTGCAAACTTATCGTAAATTTCAGTATATAAGTATTATTCTATGTCGTAAATGAACATGATGCACTTTTGCCAAGTTCATAAAATACTTCAACCTAGAATTGTAACTGGGATTGGAGAGAATGTTTTAAGGTACGATGCGGCCAAACTGCAACAATCGTAATGTCCAGATGTCAAAATGGAAGGAAAAATAAACAAACCACATAAAAAACTTTGTTGTGTTCTGTTTTGCTAAGACAAAACGAGTGCTTAACATCGGTTTCCAAAACGTGAACCTGAAGTATTTGACTCCTGGCTGAGAAATATTAATAATGTGAAGTTACATTGCATGCCTGCAAAACAAATATACCAAAATTCCCGAGTTTGTGTTAGACACTTTAGTGATAACTGTAAAGTACCAGGAAAAAGAGGCTGAAATGAAAAGCTGTTCTCACTTTATTCATTCCAGGTAATTACCTGAATTTAATATTAGGTGCAAGTCTATAGGTTAATTAATAATTAGGATTCTTATTTTATGGTGTAAAAAAGTTACCTAATACTCAAGAGGATAAGATATGAAATTTCCAAAATTCTTGAATACTAACAAGGATTCAACATTTGTTGATCCAATAATGAAATTTTTGTTCTAAAAAACGCTTTCAAAGGAGAAGACACTATAGAAATGAGTATAGGTACTTCATAGGTGACCCTCCTTGTTGAATTGTTTAGAACTAGATGCCAGACCACATGTATGAAAAAATAACTCAAAATACTTATTTTTTAGGAATGAAAATAGCAGAATATTGGGAAATAATCTAGTTAGGTAGTATGTTGTGTGTTATGTATAGGTATGTGTGTTAAAAATGTTGTTATTATCACTAAATAAATATTTAATTCCCCAAAGTCTTTTTATTCAAAGTATTCATCGTTCACCATATACTTTTTCCTAGACACACAAATTATAAATATATTGCAAACTTTACCTTCTGCAAAAATGTTGCTTTAACTCTTACTCTGCTGCACAAGTTTTTTAGAAATAAATTGACTTTTTACCAAAAGAATACAAAGTGCAGCTTTTATGAAAACATAAATTATAACTGATAGTATTTCACCAAATCTTGCATCAACAAGAGTTTGCCAAATATTCTCTTATGTTCAGCTCTGATGCAAGATTTGGCGAAACATTATCAGTTATAATTTATATATTTTTATAAGCAGCTGAATTTTGTGTTCTTCAGGTAAACAGTCGATTTATTTTTTAAAAAGATAAAATTCTCCATCAACTTGATATTTAAAATTCCCGCTGAATTTTATAGTTCCTGCGGCCAAACTTCAGATGGCAGTATTCTAGGTTGAAGTATTTTATGGCCAAGTTTTGAAACGTTATTTTATTTAAATAGGAATAAAAACACTTCACATATATTTATATTCAACTACAAGACTAAATATCAAAATAATTTTATAAATCTTCACTTTTACCCAAAATATAAGCGTCTTTATGAAACAATCTAATATGGTGATATAAACGGCTTTTTCTAGAGAATTTCTTGGGGCACAATTCACAGTTATGCTTAATTCCAGCATGCACGTCCATATGTACGTTCAAATCTTGCTTTCTAGCAAACTCTCTCGAACAAATTTCACAGTTATACGGTTTATAACCGGTATGAATTTTTTGGTGTTCCCTTAAATGACCCCTATTGTAGTATGTTTTAGCACAAAACTCGCACTGGAATGGTCTAACAGTCGAATGGATTTTCAAGTGATCCTTCAATCTAATCTTACTTGGAAATCCTTTAGAACACACTTGACAAATGAAAGGTCTCGTAGAAGCATGTGAATCCATATGTAGGTTCAACGAGCTCCTCGAAGTGAAAGATTTCCAACAGGAAGAGCATTCGTAGGGTTTTATTCCAAAATGGGTTCTTAAATGCAACTCCAGATTGTATTTTTTAATGAATGTTTTCTCACAAACAGTACAAGCGAATGGTCTTTCGTTGTTATGTGCCATTACGTGAGTATCTCTTGATCGTTTGTGAACGAATTTTTCAGAGCAAATCGGGCATCTGTAGGGTCTCTCTCCAGTATGTACTCGAATGTGAACTTTCAAAGCGCTCTTGTGATCAGCTTTTTTGGGGCAATAAGGACACTGGAATCGTTTTTCTCCTGTGTGAATCCTGATATGAGACGTAAGATTGCTGTTTTTAGCAAATGATTTGTCGCACATACCGCACTTGTAAGGCCTTTCACCAGTATATTTACGATAATGAATTCTAAAGTGACACACGTTATCAAAAGTCAGCGGACAATTGGGGCACTTTATTCTAGTTTTGCTGCGGATATGTCGTTTTCGTTTAATATGCCTTTTAACTTCTTGCTGTTTAATAACTTCAGCTAGCTTCTGTTTTTCCAGCTCTACGTCATACTTATCTTCTTCTTTGAATCCCATAAACCCTCCAATGTCTTCAAAAGAACTATTTTTTTTAATAGAAAGCTCCTCGCATGTTTCAACATGTTTAACTAAATCAGGTTTGGTGGAAAATGATTGTAAGCAGTTAGTGCAGTCGAATGGTTTCAATCCAATATGTTTTTTAAGATGTAAAGATAATTCAGCTACTGATGAAAATGGCTTACAGCATACTACACATTGCGAAGAATAGTACTGAACATCATCAACTGCCAAAGAATCTTCATCATCTTCAATAATTTCAAATCGAATGTGTTCTTCTTCCTCTTCATTACCTTCTGACGTTAGCTGTTCAGTTATAGTTTCCTCATCATCTAGTGTTTCCACTTTATACTCAATATCATCTTCAATTTCTAGTTTAATTTGATTTGTTTCTTCATCTGTATCATGAGTTTTTAAATGCTCCTCTAATTGACTGTTTTGTA
This sequence comes from Galerucella pusilla, assembly GCA_910591695.1. Classification (NCBI taxonomy): domain Eukaryota; kingdom Metazoa; phylum Arthropoda; class Insecta; order Coleoptera; family Chrysomelidae; genus Galerucella; species Galerucella pusilla. Next base: position 19,728 of record CAJUYI010002494.1, on the reverse strand, counting down.
CAAACAATTTTGAGCATGTCATACATCTGAATGATTTAAGTCCTACATGAGTTCTCAAATGAGCAGTGAGGTCAATTTTCGACGTAAAGCTTTCAAAACAAACTATACATTCCCACAAATCTAAATCTTCTTCATCCATCTTAAATTTTTGATGATTCTTTGCAGCACCTAAAATAATTATTAAAGTTAAAATTTTACAAATAAATGGGTATATTTGTTAATTATTTGATTTAGACTTTTTTTAGTAGACGTAATCTATCTATCCAAAGGTAAACTGATATATTTTATCAAATATTTTATTTAAACACTTACTTTTTAGATCGTTTTAAAATCAAATATGTTTTAAAAATTTCAAATCTTATAAAGGACCTCAACACGTTTGTCAGACAGCCAAGCTAAAGCCACAATCCACAAGAATAAGAGCAAAATGGCTGCGTGGCTACATGCAGAAATTTATTATAATAAAGCTCCGTTTGCTTTGCTCTTCTTCTTTCAGGTACGAGTATTCATTTGCCCCTTGGTAGCACGTGATTGGTTAAAGCTTGATTTACGTGTACACGTTTTTGTGTAGGTTAAAACAATATTAGTATTCAATTGTCGATGTTTGACAGTTGACAGTGACGTTAAAAATCAAAACAAGCTAAGCTGTCAAAATAATGTCTTCGTTAGTAAAAAATTTGTGAAAAAATAATTATATATTTTCAATGACTGTCATTATCTGTAGTTTAATAAAGCACTTAAATTGAAAAAACATAAACATGGAAACGCCGGAGTCACCCACAGAATCTTTAGAAAATTATATAGCCCATTCAAAGTATTCAAATAGTGTCTTAAATAATGAAATCAACGATATCGGTAATATTTGTACCGATTCAAATATTACTCTAAAGAATGCAACGAATTTTCATCCACTGATGTCTCCCATTTCCCAAGATTTTCCAGATTTGATACCGAAACAGGTAAAAGTTCATAACGCTTATGAGCAATTTAATCCACATGCTCATAGCACTGTAATTGGATCACAAGAAATTGGAAATAAAACTGACGAGCCTACAGGTACATGTTTTCATTCAATTACTCCAGCATTTCATGTAAATTTATTTCAGATTTTTCAAATAGTCATACAAAAACAGTATTAACAGACATTCCAGTAGAAATTACACAAACTGATGTAACCAGTGATAATGAAAATGATAAGTCAGTTTATGAAGCTCATCTCAGTTCTAATTTGCAAAATGTCTCTCTGAAATTAAATGAAAAAGAAGGTAATCACTTGTAAGAATGTAATTTAGAAGAAAACAAGTTATTTTTTGTTTATAGGTAATCTGAATTTTCTGGCTCACAACAAAAGAAGCAATAAATTAAGAAAAATAAAAGTTATACAGACTCAGCTAAGTGATGACAGTGACATTTCTTCTGCAGACTCTAACACCGAAAGCTTAAAGTCTGAAGATGTTTTTAATGGAGAATCGGAGGATTTTGTGAGAAAATTGGATGATGGTATATATTGTGCTTTTTACAGTACATATTTAAATAATAATTTGAATTTTTTTTAGAAAATACAACCTTAGAACCTATAGAACCTCTAAGTGCAGCAGATGAACGTTGCCATGCGAGATACTGGCAGCGAATGGTACTGCCAGGAGGTGAGCAGCGTACTATCGATATGCGAGTAATAGAACCTTACAAAAGAGTACTTAGTCACGGTGGTTATCTCAGGGCTGGAGGAAATACAGCAATCGTGGTATTTTCAGCCTGTTACTTACCAGATAAATCGAGAGTTGATTACGTTTACGTCATGGACAATTTATTTTTGTAAGTATAATAAAATAATCTATCATCTTTAATTTATCATTAATATTTTTTACAGATATGTACTTTGGACACTGGAACGTTTGGTAACAGAAGATTATGTTTTAATTTATCTTCATGGAGCTGCAAATAAACTTCCATCGTTTGGATGGTTGAAAAGGTGTTATCAAATGGTTGGTAGGAAGTTGAGAAAAAACTTATTCCACCTTTATTTGGTACATCCAACGTTATGGATAAAGACGATGATGTTCATGGCTAAACCATTCATTAGGTAAGTTTTTTTAAATTGTACTGTCAATTATTTTATTTGTTGTCTTTTGTTGTAGTTCGAAATTTTACAGAAAAATTTCATTCATCGGTACTCTGAGGGAGCTTATGGTTAGAGTACCTCTGGAAGCTGCGGCTATTCCAGATAAAGTTAAAGCGTTTGATAGTTTACATTGTGCTATATAGAATATTTATTTGTAGCATTTTTTGTTTATTTGGGGATATATTTCGATATTTGCTTTATTTTTATTTGGAAAATGATTTCCAATATAAAATAAGTAGATTGTTGTTGATGTTTCTGAATATTTATAAATAATCTTGTATTGTACATCGAATGTAAGCTAGTAAAACTTTATTTATTTTTATAAATTTTAATTTGTTTATAAAGGAGCAAGATAGAAACACACTCATATTAATTTATATGCCGGGTGAACAGTTAAGTGTAGCGAGCGGCCATATCTTAAAAAGACAGAATAACCTTTCCAGACAAAGATCTTTGGATCACTGCAATGAGGTAGGAATTTTTTTTTTCAAGTCGTAGATAAAACATAGTGTGCACAATATTTAAAATACGTTGAAAAAAATGATAATTCTGTTGATCAAAATATAAACGCTTCTTCTATATAGCGATATAGGGGAAGGTACATTTGAACTACTCGATATTTATATTTATATTTGTCGTTACATCTCATAAATTATTGGTCGTATAGATTTAGAAAAAAAAATCATGAGAAAAGTCGCCAAGAGAAATTGCTGGAAATTATTTTCGAGTTTGTCAAACGTCCGCTAGAGGGCGTAACAACCAACACTAGGTAGAAAAATTAGATTTTTATAGAATTTTGCCTAATGAAAGTATATCCATGATATCATTTTCATATTTACTGACTATTCACCTACACTTTTTGACTGAAATGTTTTGTTCTATCTATCAAAATAAAGTGGTGGGGGAAGTTCAAATGTTTTTTGAACAAACCAAGATTTCTCCCGTTTCGCTTGACCGATTTTAACATATTTGGGCTTATATGAAAGAGCATAATTTACACTACAAAACGCTTACTTGGTTTTGACTTTTTGACTTTCGTCTTCGCCGCTAGATGGCGTTAACTGAAATGGTAGCAAATTTTTGAGTTTTTTTCAAAAAAAAAAACAAATGTAGTGGTTTATTCATTTTTACATATTTTAAAAGAGGATACATTTTTCTAAAATTAAATGAGAAAAATTAATCATCTACCTTTTTTTGAACCATTGATATTGGAAAAAAATATAATTTTATTATTATAAAAAAATGACACGCCACTGCTTTTTATCAAAATAAAAATCATTTTCGTATTCATTAGTTGCTAACAAAAAAACCTTTTGACTTTTTTTCGTTAGACAAACGGTTTTGGATTGAAAAAATAACATGGGTTTCGAGATATGGGCGCCCCATGTAAATTTATTTGATTTTTTTAATCCAAAACTGTTCGTCTAACGAAAAAAAGTCAAGGGGTGTTTTTTGTTTACAACTATTAAGTGATTACGAAAATGATTTTTATTTATTAAAAAGCAGTGGCGTGTCATTTTTTAATGTAATAAAATTATATTTTGTTCAATATCAACGGTTCAAAAAAAGGTAGATGATTGATTTTTTTCATCAAATTTTAGAAAAATGTAGCCTCTTAAAATATGTAAAAATAAATATACCATTACATTTTTTTTTTTTTAACTCAAAAATTTGCTACCATTTCAGTTAACGCCATCTAGCGGAGAAGACGAAAGTCAAAAAGTCAAAACCAAGTAAGCGTTTTGTAGTGTAAATTATGCTCTTTCATATAAGCCCAAATTTGTTGAAATCGGTCAAGCGGAACGGGAGAAATCTTGGTTTGTTCAAAAAAAAATTTGAACTTCCCCCACCACTTTATTTTGATAGATAGAACAAAACATTTCAGTCAAAAAGTGTAGGTGAATAGTCAGTAAATATGAAAATTAAATCATCGATATACTTTCATTAGGCAAAATTCTATAAAAATCCCATTTTTCTGCTTAGTGCTTGTTGTTACGCCCTCTAGCGGACGTTCGACAAACTCGAAAATAATTTCCAGCAATTTCTCTTGGCAACTTTTATCATGAATTTTTTTTTTCTAAATCCATACGACCAATATCTTTTGAGATATGGCAGCTCGCTACCCTTAACTGACAGTGAATCTCTTAAATTATCTGATATATTTATATTTTTGTTTGTATGTTTGTACAGGGTGAGCAAAATAGCAACCACCATTACCGATGATAAACTTCATTTTATGATAGTGCTTGTATTGGGGTTCTAAAATTCTGTTACCTCATGACCATTTGTGTAAAAATATTTATGTAAAAAAAAAACATTTTGTACCTAATTGCAATATATTGGTATTTAGACTGAAAATGTAGTATGGAGGTTGCAATCAGTGGACGGAGGAACAAGTTCAGCTCCAGAGTGCTGCGTGTCATTTAAAATATGCTGACCAGTGGTGAATTTACACTAGTGGCAGTTGGGGCTAGGGCCTGGGGTGGCAAATTTTTTAGGGCATCAAAATTTGGAAATATATCACAATTATGAATTTCAGTGATTAGATGGGGCGGCATTTTCTTCAGTGCCCGAGGGGGCAATAAGTTTAAATCCGGCCCTGATGCTGACCACAATGAATACTAAGCCTGAATACCACTATATAGTTTATACAGGGTGATTCATTAAGAATGTCCAATCTCTGAACTGTAGATTCTAGACGTCAAAATATGATGATTCTGCTCAACATGCCTTATGCAAATATCGCTAGTTTCCGAGATACGGGGGGTTCAAAGTTTAAATTTAAATTTTGATTTTCGCGATAATTTTTCATGTTTTCACAATTTCTCTTTGAAAATTGGTAATTTTACGTTTTTTGGCACGAGGAATCATAATTTGCACTCTAATTTAACATTGCTAATAGAGGGCGCTAGTTACACTTTTTTGTGTTAATGAAATCAAAGTAAACTTTTTTTGGGCTAAACTTACAACTAAAATAACAAAAAAATATTAAAAAGCGTTGTTTTACAAAAAAAAGTTACTCTTCTTTGATTCGTGTAACTCAATAAGTTATCGAGTTATTTGCTTCATAAAAAATTTTATTATTCCTTAAATATGTAACAATAACAAATTTGTAAACAGTAATTAAAAACTTCAATGCAAATGCTCAAAATGCCCACCATTTACTTCAATACACTTTATGATCCGCTTTCGTAAAATCAAAATTTAAACTTTGAACACCCCGTATCTCGGAAACTAGCAATATTTGCTTAAGGCATGTTGAATCACCCTGTATAATGAAATCGTACCTATTTCTAGCAATATTTACTTGTAGATTTTATTTAATATTTATTTTATTTAAATATAGATATATGTTTTTTGTATTAAAAGAGTTTTTATTTAATTTTGGTTAACTCAGTGCAAAAATTCATCATATTTTCCTGGGCTATAAAACGAAAAACTGGAATTTTTTTTATCTAATGGGGTTTCCGAATATTTTATCAAGAATGACATTTTCAACTGTACAAAAATGAAAAAAAAAAGAAAAAAAAATTTGAACGTTTATTTCAACTACAAAAAACACGAGAACGGTAAAACTAACAAAATTAACATCGAATAAAACGAAATTTCCAGCTAATTTTAATCCAAAATGGAACTGAACATGGTTTTAGAACTTAATAGATATTCTGAATCTTCCACGTCGTTTTGTAACATGTTTAGATAGGCCTCAATTTGAGACCATCTAATGTTGCTAAAAATAATGAGTAACAGATGAATATAACACGAAAACAAAACAAATTGACCCTCTCTAAAAATGTATCGTACACCTATGATATAGAAATTTTCCGGTATAATTGTTCACTTGAAAAAAATAAAAATCGTACGCCCATGCTATATGGATATAGAAATTTTTTTCAAATTACTTGACCCCTTTGAAAAATTGTATCGTACGCCCATGCTAGATGGATATATATTTTTTAATAAGTTGACCCCTTTAAAAAATTGTATCGCACGCCCATGAAAATGTAATTTTTGTGCAAATAATTCAACTCTCTGAAAATTTCTAGGTACGTCAATGATATAGAATTTTTTCGCAATAAATTATTCACTTGAAAGAAAAGGAGACTAGCTGCTAGATTGATATAGATTTTTTTTTAATACGTTGACCCATTGAAAAATTGTAGCGTACGCCCATGAAAATGTAATACTCTTCTTCTTTTGAAAATTTCAACGTACGTCAATGATTTTCTGAATAAATTATTCATTTGAAAGAAGGGAGGACGCCCCTGATAGATGGATATAGAATTTTTTTTTTAAAGTTGACCCCTTTGAAAAGTTGTATCGTACGCCCATTAAAATGAAATTATTTTCCAAATAATTCAAATTTTTGAAAATTT
>CAJUYI010002493.1:0-31143 GCA_910591695.1 Galerucella pusilla | reverse complement strand
CTTGCTTGACTGTAATTATCGCATCAAACGCGTTCCACTACAGTGCTAGGTCGTCGCCCAGTATTTATTACCTGTAAGTCGCGGAAAGTATATCGGAACATTGTTTCGGCTAAAAACAAGTATTTTGAAATGACCTTCAACTTTCCTCCGGGAACATAGATTTTTTTGGAAGACAAAATCTCTGCGTTGTCTGAGTCTGGCGCCTATACCAACTGTTTTATGTATCTCAGTATTTTCCCAAAAAAATCGCATTATTCACAGAAATATGAAGGTACTAACCTAAAAAAATACATCCACATCAATTTTGAATAACTGTATATTGATGAGATGAATATATTTCCATGAGAAATTTTCACTTTTAAATTATTTTGTCGAAGTCCTTTGTATCTATCGTCATTCTTTTCACAGTAAAGTTGCTACGATTGATGAAATCAACACATCGGACTCCGATAATTGAGTTTGAAGTTTTGCATAATTTAAAAATTTTGCGTTGTGGATTCGATTTCTGTTCATATTCAATAGCATTTAAATTAAATTATTTTTAAACAGGTCTCTTTTACATTGAACAGATAATTGTTGAAAACTCTTTGTCAATTAGAAAATTCATTTCGAGACTGATTCAGTTACAACAATGATATTCTAATGGAAATCAAGAGATATCAATCACAACAGTTCGTCTGGAAAAGACTTATTAATATAAAAACAGCATCATAACTGAATAATTGGACACTATCCCAACGGCTTGGTTAATGACATATATGGTCTTTATCGTATAAATCAATAACCCTTTATATAATCTGAATTTTTTATATGATTGCTATTGAACGAACTTGAAATCTCAACGATGTGAGACCCTTTTGTATATAAAAACAATATAGTACATTAAATCATTAAATATAGCCTTTTGGTGTGCGTCATTGTTTGTGACGTATATCCGGGTTTTCGGTATGACGTTTATTTTATTTTTATTTTGACATAAAGCTTACTTTAAATTCAATAAATAAAATCATCAGGATCGTATTCAGCCAAATTCTTAAAGGCTATAAGGTTAATAATTACCAGCTTCTTTTTCTAACTAGAAATACTTGAGAACTTTCAAAATGCTGATGTTTTTTCGTGTATTATATAAATGAATTTAACAATAAGATTAATATCCACTTTTCATAGAATATAACTGACCGTAAACAACAAAGTACCTACAGACCTGTTGAGAACGGTCAGTGGGAGATTGGAAAAAGACGTAAGGCACATCGCCGATACGAAAGGTACGTCTGTATCCTATTTTGAATGTCATTGTCATGACGATGACAAAATATCTATTCTCTCTGGAAGCTTCACTCTCTCAGTCAAGAATCAGGCCCTTGGATGCCAAATTTTAATGGTTTAGGTCTGGAACTGGGTTAGAGTTTTCATCTATAGGACAATCAGTGATAAAAATGACGATTTTTGGATGTTGATTTCTAAATAACTGTTTAAGGAGTGTTTATGGAATTTAGAGCACAAATTTCTTCCTCAATGTATATTAGCCAAATTTAACAGGTGTATGTGAAATATAGTAATTGAGTTATTAGGATGTCAAAAGAAGTTTCAAATGGTATACGTGCAATACCACACACGTAACTGCTCGAAATATGTTAGCTTGAACTTGGCTTGTCTAGATGAGGTAGGTAATGGGGTAACAGTTCATTTTGGAAAGGGGTTTCTGGCCCAAAATAATTTGGAGATTTCTACTTTGGACTTTATTAAATCTGTTCCAAACTCCACAATATTTCTTAACCATATTTCACAAACCTCGCATATCTGAAATTAATCTTTCGCTTAGACATTTGAATAGCCTAATTTTGTTGAAACATCAGCAAAATTAACTGATGTCTTTATTAAAAGGTCTTTGATAAGTGTCCTATTTTCTTTTATCCGGCACTGGTTCTGAGTGATTTCATGGCCATTATTCTCAAAATGAGTTCGCGTAATCTATGGCATCTTGAAAAAAGCCTACAAGACTAACAAAAAAAAACGAAATGAAAGAACTTTCCGGACCGCCGCAGGTGACGTTTTGTTCATTGGCGAAGGAGATATTATCAAAAGAGACGAATAATAATTGTCTTCAGATGTTAACTAAAACTTATTACTGTCCCTGCTTTATATAAAAGAAATTAGTCCAGTAATTATATACATTGAGAACAAAGGGAGGTCAAATAATAGCATACGCTGATGATGTTGCGCTAGTGACAAAAAATAGGAAAATTATGGAAGAAATGCTAGAAGAAATAGTGAAAGAAGGAAAAAAAATTGGTCTTAAAATAAATGAGGATAAAACAAAGCTATTGAGAATCAAAAAGAAGTGTGAATATAGAAATATTAAGATTGGAAATTATAATTTTCAAGAGGTAGATAAAATGAAATACTTGGGTATAACAATATCTAATGACGGAGACAAAGGAACCGAAATAAAAGAAAGAAGAACAGCCACAAATAGAGTATTCCATACCAATAAAAAGCTGTTAAGAAGCAAACTAATAAGTAAGTCGACGAAAATGAGGGTATATAAAACAATTATAAAACCTGTATTCATGTATGGATCAGAAACGTTAACAATGACGAAAAAACATCAGGAAGATTTGAGAATACAAGAGCGTAAGATATTGAGAATGATATTAGGAATGAAAAAAGTTGGAGATGAATATAAAAAACGAACAAACATAGAATTGGCACATGAAATAGGAAAAGATATAGTGCAAACAATTAAGGAACAGAGGATAAAATGGTTGGGACACATATGGAGGGCAGGTACAAAGTCAACAATATTTGCAATGATGGAATGGAAACCTTGTGATAAGCGGAGGAGAGGAAGACCTAAAGCTACGTGGTTACAGGAAGTTATAAGTGACCTCAATAGCATAGGAATAAGGCAGTGGAAGGAAAAAACAAAAGATAGAAAGAAATGGCGTCAGATTGCCGAAAAAATATAAGGAAATGAAGGAAGAAAAGGGGATTGATCCACCCCAAAAAGAGGATTTAGAGAGCTTTTTAAAGCGGCGCTACCCCCTCGGGGGTGTTAAGCCAATATGTATGTAATTATATACATTTTGAAATGCAACGAAAGTAAATAAGAACGGCGTAGGGCAATGGGCTCAATTACTAAAATTTTTAAATCACTCTTAACTGTCGTAAAACAAAGTACTAAGGATAAAAATATGATTCTGAAAATTTCATGTCAATAGAATATGTCGTTCTCCTAATACAACCAATTAAACAAGCATACCGTAGCGGGGCGAAGACTATGACTGTGACGTCACCGCATATGAAAGTTAATGTGCACAAACATTACGCTTCTGACTGTGTCGTGCCTGGCATAGAATTTATTCATTTTGTATTAGGTACTTCTTACAACATTTTTTTGTGAATAAAATAAAATGTGTGGACCTAATTTTAATAAAGCAGACTCATTAAATGTTCCTGAAGTGGACTTGCTCTAATGATTATGGAGTTTTTAAATCAAGAACACGAGTTTACTATATTATAATTTCATATTACGTGACACATCGTTTTTGGCTATTTTCGGGTCAGAGAGATTAAAAATGTCAATATTTTCATAAATGCTCTCTCAAATAATATACAGAGTGATTCCAGATGTTTTATTTTATTCCTGGTCTGGTGGACAAAGTTACGGAGATAACGGTTAATCGAAACTTTTAAGAGAGAAATGAATAAATGTATTTTATTAGCAAGAATGACACCCGAGCATAAACTAAACTTAAAATGCTACAAAGTTGTTTGTACTGTTTTAGAGTTTGAAAAAATAGATGAAGGTAAGTGTTATTGTCCTGCTTCGGACAGAGGCTGTATGCATGGTATTGCTTTTCTCATGTAGCTCCGAAGACAGTGTTATCTTTATCACCAGCTAGGAACTTCAAAAAGTTTATAACTACCATGGTTTTTGGAGAAAAAAAATCAAGCTGTGATCAATGATAGTCTTTCAGAACGCCTTGAAGCAGCAAAAAAAAGATAAATTACGAATAGTAGGCTTAGATATTACAATACTGAAAACGTACTTAAAATTCTTGAAAAAGGAATTCCAAAAAAATAAAAATAAATTGGAATTTTTTAACTGCAGACTGCCTAATTATAGGAGCTTCTCCAGATGCTATGTATGATGAATGTGTAGTGGAAATTAAATTACCAATGTTGAAAAGATCAAGGAAAACTTATTTTGATGAAGCAGGTGATATTAGTTCCAAATGCTTACATCAGATTCAGATGCACATATGCACCTCACTGGTAGAAAAAGCCATATTTGTTAGAGCTGATCCGGACTTCAAATCAAATGAAAAATGAAATAATTTCTTTTGAAACATATAATATACGCCAGTTTTGTTGATCATCTACTGAAAAAGATTACCTGTTTTTTTGGAAAAAAGCAATATTTAATAAAATTTAATTTGTGAAGTACGGATCCATTATTTTATTAAATAATTTTGAACATTAATAACACCACAAGCTATAAAAACAATATTATCCACGTATTTTAGAAATTTTAGATTCATACAAGCGTGTGGTTTTCAATAACCCTCTCAATATGGATTTACAACGTATTTTATAAGGTAATTTATAACGATTCTGTACTTCTGATTGAAGACAAAAGAAATATTAAAAATACACAAAGTAGGTTAACTTATCAGTGAATGCTTTGAGGCTTTTTATGCTTTTCTGTCACTGCTTCCGTTTTTTTTGCATCCTTATTAATAGAAATAAATGTTTTGTCAGATGTTTTTATCGTAGTATTTTTACATTCTGAAACCGCACAATATTTATAGCTTTTTTTACTCTGTTCTGGTTCTTTGTTTTTGTCCATAGTATAAATTATTTCTAAACGTTCTTATTTCACAAACATAACACTGGGTTTAGAGTTTGCTAAAACGTATAATAAAAAATAATGAGCATATAAGCAAGCAAAATACCTACTGTTACTAGCTAAGTAGTCATCTAACCGAAAACCGATCGGCGCGGTATCCGCTCTCTGAACGAGAGATTTCATATGCGATGACGTCACGCCTGAAATTCGGAGAGGCGCTGTTTGATGTTTATAATTTTTTTAGAAGACTTAGGAGTCTCGCTGACGTTTAATTTTTTGCACAGAGCCTCAAATGATATGCTCTTCCTAATGGTGAAATTGAAAAAAATATGTAAATGAGCCCATTTGAGCGTGCTGGGTCCAGAGGTCCGTGGATTGAACCCCTACCTGCCCTACCTGCCAAATTCTTATTTATTTTTTCTCTTATTATCCGATATTGTTATAGACAGTTCTACTTTGATCAGTGTCCTGGTTGGATTGCGATGTCGATTACTATATACCTATTTTTTTTACCCTTCTTCATAAATATCAATCATTTTCCTTTCCCTTCTCGAGAAAATATGAAATAATTTGTATTTCACTTGAAGTTTATTACCCTTCCCAATATACAGCGCATGACACGAAGCCCTGTGACCGGGTTCTTGTCATGCTAAGTTGAAAAGGAGCGGACATTCCGACACATACACGAAAAAGTGTCTTTTATACCTGACCCAAGCCCAAATTTCAGCGGGCGCCGGATAGGCGCGTTCTATGACGGGACGTACACAATAGCGTTCGGGAGCGGTGTGGTCAACATTGCGGCGCCCTGGAGGTCGTAATTTTCGCCAAAACTGGAAAATTGAATAAATGGTAGGTCTGCACACGCTCTACAAGTTTAATACCAGACTTTTTTTCGATACCCTTCACGAGAAGAAAGAGAATATCAAAAACCAAATTCCACTCCCAAAATCGATATATTTTTCGATCGATATCTCAAACACAAAACGTGAAAATGTGGAGGGCTTCAATTGTAGATCGTGAAAAAAGAAGCAGAAAAGTATTCCATAAAAATTTTCGTATCTCAACGGAGAACCGCGTTCGTATGAAAAAACTGAATTTAACCAATTTTTGGTCGATCTAGATCCCCACGTAATATGCAAAATTTGGCTTTCTCCGATCATTTCCATTACTAGCCTGTTTTTCTGAACGTAATGACTGGACTAAATAACATAGCTTAAGACAAATATTCAGATTCAAAAAAAGTATGTATGATGCAGATGATAATGCCGGTGATAATAATATTAGTTATTACTTTCAAGCGGAAATCCATTCCGTAAGAAAGTGCGCCCAGTTCAATATTGATAAAGGATACAGAAGACAAAGGATTATCATACTGTCGGATATTCAAGCAGCCATTAAAGCACTGAGCTCTTGTGTAATCAGTTCTAAAATTGTGTGGGAATGCCTAGACAAACTCAATGAACGAGGCGAGAACAATATGGATTCCAGGACATACTGGAATAGAAGGAAATGAAATAGCAGATGAACTAGCAAAGAGGGGGACTGAAATACCTTTCTGGGGGCCTGAACCATTTTGGCGGAATCAGCCCCAATGTAATATTGGAAAAAATAGGTAAAGCCAAGAAAAAGAGAAGATCTGACCATTGGAAAGATCTAGTGGGGCTTTTACAATCAAAGACTCTTCAGGATGACTACAACCTGTTGAGATCAAATGAATGCATAAGTCAAAGTAAAACTGCGCTAAGAGTTTTAACAGGGATCCTAACGGGACATTGTCGCCTGAATGGGCACCTGAAAAAGCTTAAAATAGTGGGGGAAGAATGACGATTTTTTGGCATGGAAGAAGAAACCTCCATCCACATAATTTCCAACTGCACAGCACTTCAAAATCCTAGACAACAGCACCTGGGAGGTTACTGGATAGAAGAGGAACATTTACCCAAGTTGAAGCCTGCAGACATCCTAAAATTCCTCCGGGAAATAGGACTGAGGGAACTACTAGTTTTTGAGACTCTCCTCAGAAATGGCACAATAGATATTTTAGGTCTCAGTGAATTTCACCCCAAAATACATACATACATACATACTTTCTGGAAAAGCGTAGGTATGGTCATCAAAGTAAACAGCGAGCGCTATAGAACGATGATAGACGATTCAATTTGGACAAAATTGAACGATATGGACCTGAAAAATATGTGATCCTAGTAGGACATCGACCAGGTATGTTTCATGCTTCCCCCAAATCCCCGGCCGTCGTCCCATTAGTAACTTCCTGTCAATTGTCTTCTCAATTTTTCCACGTCAAGAACGCTTCGTCTTTTCGTAACTGATCGTCTTAGTGAGAGAAGAACGTCATCGACTATTATCTCAACTTTATTGCTGAGGTAAGTGAGAAAATTATGGCGTTCGATACTTGGAACTCACTCTGCATACTTAGGCAACAAAGTGAGCTTATTTCGACAATGCAAAGTATAATTTTTGCGGATTTTTCATAAAAAATCCAAAGGATAACGTTCAAAGTGAATAAACAATAATGAACTTTTATTAAAACATAATTTAATAGTCATTATTCCTTTGATGGTATATAAATTTTTGCGTGGCGTTCATTTGACATTCTCTACAGCTTGATTGTTTTTATTATACCCATAAATATCGTTTATTAACACCACAACGATTTTATGTATTAAAAGCTAACATTTTCAGATAGTATTTAAATTTATTCCATTTATTTTGGTGTTCGTGCTTTGATTTTCTATATAATGGCAGTCAACTGTATACATATTGGATACTGATATTTTTATTGTTTATAACAGGTAATATGCGTGATCCAATTCTGATATGTTCATGAATACAAAACTGTCGATAGTATCGATTAACTGTTATAATTATTATACCGTTTAATAATAAAGTTTTGGAAAATCGTTTCCAACAGATTGAATTCCGCCCTTTCTGGGAAATTGTTAATAATAGTGGAAGACAATGGTCGCGTCCATCCCAACAAAGTTGATCGGGTAGCGATTTTTAGAGTGATCCATCAGTTCGTAATTCCGCTGAACGTGCTAATAAAACCATCGACATAAATGTAACAAATGTCAATGAATACAACAGCAACAACTTAATTTTATTTGATATATCCGAAAATTATGAAGTAGGTATTACTTCTAACCATTAATAAAATGGGATTTAATTACAATAAATAGAGCTCCCTACTTTGGAGCATACTATGAAGAGTTGAATTTCCTGACAAACTTTACAATTTATTAATGAAATAATAAGATGGAGCTGTTCATTCATTTTACTAAAATACAAACTAAAATATCTCCAAACAAAGATATTTATAATATGTTTCCAACATATGTCATAAATGACAGTTAATGCATCATCAATCGGTAGCGTATTTTAATTCTGATTGAAAAAATGGCGACTGCTACCATTTCGTTCAATCTGATCAGTTAACAAAACACGCGTTCAGCAGGAAATTGATGATCGCTTCGGTAGCGCTACGTTGTGATGAACGCGACCATTTAATAGGTTCATGTAAAGTTTGTCTGTTTAAAGTTGCTCACGAGTAACATTTTGTATAGAAATTCAAGTCATTTTTTCTTTTTCTAATATAAATTTATGGAACAAAGAGTTCAAAAGATTATATCCCAGTATATAAACTCTCTAGCTGACCCGACAGACGATGTCCTGCCTTATTGAATTCGAATTAGTTCAATTACTAATAAAAAAATATCCAATAACAATAGCTTTTTGTGTATCAAGAGTAGAAAGTAGTACTTTGGCAATCTATCGAGACTACCAAAGGATAAAATAAAATAAGATTAATTGCCATTGTCTGTACTTAGCAGTATCCAGATTACAGATTCGTGTACCTATGTACGTAGGCAACACTTATTACATAAATGTCAGATAATTTTCAGATTTCGATAGTGGTCATAGAAAAAATGTTTTTGATCCAATCTGGACATATAGACATTTTTCAAAACTGACTAGCGTTATCGAATGACACATTTTACGTAACTGGAAAAATATTATGCAACTGGTATTATTTGCAGAATTTTTATCACTGTAGAGCCATCAGAATACATATTTCATTGAAATGAGACGAGCGGAAGAGTCATTGAACTATACGCTCCAACCGCAGTTGTAGTAGAAACGTTTGGAAGAGACTTGCTGGGAACACCACATCATAACAGCGTTTGGTTTGGAATACTCCATGATTACACACAGGTATTTATATTTTACACCCACGCTGTAAGTCGTGACAGGATTCCTTTATGAAATACGCACGTTCCCACGTATCAGACTAAACCAAAATACTGTTTGTTAATTACGTCAGATAATAATTGATTTAAACAGTATCACTGAAGAAATTCTACAAATAGTAGGCTTAAAATGTGTAATTTGAATGTCTGTGAGTATAAATAAACCTTTTTGAATATAATTCAACATTATTACCGCATACAAACATCAAGAAATTTGACTGCAAAGGAGCCAAATAGGATGAAAACTAATTTTTATTATTACTCTCCATTATTTTATATCCACTATTAAATTCAGAATGCAGTCGCTGTCAGGCCAACCATTAATCAGTAATCTTTACAAGTTTAAAGTTCTTATACATTTTCCAATATGTTCTCCATTTTTCTTCCACATCTAGAAAACCTTTATTAGAATGCAGCACTTTACACATTACATAATTTTTCAACTAAGTCTGACTCATTTATACGTCGTGAGAATAAAAAATACCGAAAACTTTGTACACCCAGAAAAAGTATCAGTTGGACCATTTCAATTTAACCCATACAGTTATTTATTAGCTTAAAGCAGAGCTCTTACGACTGGAAATCCTTTTAAATCTGGCAAATAAACCTATTGCAGAACAGTTAGACTGCAAAGAAAAGGTATACTGGAATGATATACTAGGCTTGGGGCCATAAAAGTATTTTCTAAGCTTAAGTCAAATACCTGCAGACTGTAGGGAGGAAGGAGATCGGGACCCTATGACCTTAACTATCATTTGGGCAGAATAGGGATGGTCGAAAACACTGTGTCAGTGTGTTGCAAGACTTCTCAGTGCTTTTTAATGGAGCTCTTGCATACCTTAAGCATATACAAGAAACAGCATCACATCATCTGTTAATGAATGTGAAGCACTAGAGATGTAAACTCCAAAGATTGAAGCACCAAAAAGAATATTGTGATAAAACCGCCTGGGAAAAAGGGAGCAACAGCAATTTAGGCTGGGTGAAAGCGATTACGACGAGGGCCCATCGGATAAATGGGGGAAATGAAGGGTTCTTCCCGGGATCCATCGCTCCTAGATGGCCCAATTTCCGAATTTGATTTAAACAACGTAACTAGTATTTTTGTGATCATCTTCTGCATAATTTTCTTTGTGTGTAGAAACATTTTTAGAAGTTAGAGGAAAAAGTTTAGCAATATACACTTTAAAAACAGTGGCCACATTTAATAAGTGACTATTTGCGTCTCAAAAGTTATATCCTCGGAAGCATTTATCATTCAAGTTTAATTTAGTTAGTCTGGAAAACTTTCTTATTTTCGTACTCGAGAATAACGTTAGTGAGCCCTTCTGGAAAGATCACTTTTAATTATGACAGTGTTTTGTGTGTGAATTGGGAGATGATATTATCCCATTTTAGACCAAGTAGTGCTCGAGAAATTTTAGTTTCAACAATTTTAATTCAACAGAATAAATAGAAAATCTTGAGAAGCGAGCAGACATTGTCAAATGCAGCGCAAAGATAAGCCTATTTTTAGTTCTATCGTATACAGGATGTTTCATCAATTACTTGGCTACTTGGCTACTCGGGTATTAGATACTTGGCAAGTATAATTCAGACTTTAAGATATGGAATGTTCTTGGCAAGACATATCATAGATATTTGACCACCAAACGTTCACAGTTTTAGATACAAAAACTGTAAAATGAGCCAATAAAACACCACGAACTGAAAGAACTGGCTATTATTGTTCTGCGTTCAGATGTTTTCAGTATTGGATTTAACCTGGCGCCCTCTGCCATGACCAAAAATTGGAATACATGGAATACATATATAGTCTCCATGGTTATACTGCACGATGGAAATAAAGAGCTTCACCAAACTGGGCCAAGTCAGCTATAATTCAGCGACTACGCTGCATAAATAAATCCAACTATACTTTGGCAGGTGTATATGAAGCCGTGAAAAGGATGCAATCGAAAACATTCGATATTGCCACGTTTAACTATGAAAAAGCTAAAGTGCTAAGCGTAGTGATAAACCTTTTTACGTAGAAAGGTTCCTGTAGGATTGTTGTGAATGAGTTTCCAGGTAAACTTGTTAAATACTTCAGTTCATCCCATATTTAGACAAATTCATTTCATTTCCTTGTAAATAGATTACAATTTTATTGTTAAATATCCGTATAATTTAGTATTAAGGCACTGTATAAATTGAAAATTTCTCATTATACCTCCATTCGTTTGAAAAAGCTACTGTGTTAGCGAAACGCGTCACAATTTTAAGGTTAAATATAATGTAGATTTAACAAAATAAAATTGTTTGATTTCATAATTTACGTAGTGATAATGATTAGAAAAGGGACTTTATTTTATTAACAACATTTACAATATGATTAAACGTTAATAGAGTACACACATATTTCATATTTTGCTTGAATATTAATTTATAATAGTGAATATGATATCAAAAATTACTAATAATAGGAAATAAACCAGTTTCCATTGGAAATTACTCCCAAATTTTGAAATAAAATTCAAATTTCAATGCACTTTTCGACCACAACCCGAGAATTTCCGAACGATATCGATGATACATGTGATGTTATATCTCTTGTGTTTACTTATGTCAATATGGCCGGTATTGAATTAGGTTATGTGTAGTTGTGTGTTTATATTGTATTTTAATCAACTATTAATTGCTTCATTGGCGTAAGAATATCATTTATATGTTTGTTTGAGACCATTACGTGTTCATGTGTGCTTTTTTTTTATTTCTAAACGTCAACGTAAAGTGGAAAGTGGACATAAGTATTCGATATTTCCGATGATATTCTAAAACTTTTGGAAGAATATATATTTTTTACTAGTTCAGTGTTCAGTGACGATTCTTTCATATTTTGTGAGTAAAGATATGGCTAGCGAAGGTTTTGTGAAAGCACAAACTGATAACTTGCCCAAAGTAGACTCATTTATGCTGCTTGAATTTATGAAGTCAAACAGCTGCTTTAATGCAGAGGAAATAAGAGGAGTTACAGCATTATCGTAAGTGAGATTTAAACTATGTTTTATTTATAAAATATATACCAACCATAGCATGGAAGTAGGTACTTACATTAAAATGGTCTTCACAAACAAAAGTAATGCCCTTCTCTTAAGTGTATTTTTGCTTGCGCCACCAGGAACAATGCAAAACTTGGAATACAAAGTTTTTTTTCGGCTTTATCCATTTTTAAAGCTTCCAGAAACAAATTAGGTCACAAGAACTCAGAGCGTGATACACGAATGAGAACGTGAACAAATGACGTCACACCATGGGGCAGCCATCTTTATGACGTAAAGCGCGTTTTGGCGGACTGTCAAATTTTATGACTTCCAAAGTCGTTTTAAAAGTTTATATTTTTTTGAAAAAATAGGCATGCAAGGTGTTGGGAGACCTGATAAAGCGTCAATTGCCACCAATAGCGAAATTTATGCTTGTACCCTGTTCTTCAATGTGCTTGCTTCCTCGGATTTTTTCAAATTTGTTATGAGCTTTTTCAAGCTCTGGCAGCGTTGTACGAGAACCATAATTAACACACAATAGACCTTTTAGGTCTCAGTGAATGTCACCCCAAAAATCACACAACACACCCTCCGAATTACATAATTGGTTTTTTTATCCAAAGCTGACTTCTTATTGGCAAGCGCGTGCGTGTGTTCTTCCCTCTCACTCCGTCAATTGGTCGATATTGATTTATCCAGTGGCGTTGGTATTGTCAGTGACCTTTGTATTTTCAATTTTATTTGGTAAAATAGGTAGCGAACGCCATTTGTACGTTTATGACAGGAATGCGCAAGTTTCCCCTCGCCTCTTACGGATGCCCCGTAGCTTCAGATGAATTTGTCAAACTATACACTACCTAGCTTAATAATAAGGCTTTTATGAACAATAGTTGGTGATGATGACTTTCTGTTCCTTCGATTTACACATAACGAGGTATATTGCAATAAAGAATAACTGTCATATTGACTTTTCCAGACTTTTCAGTAAAGGATAAAACTACAATTAGGAGACGTCTCAATTTTTTTCAACAAAACCATACTTCCAACGCATTTTTTCTGAGCGCTTTTTCCAATATCTTATATCTTAAGTTTGTAACATCTACACGTGGCTAAAATGATCAACAAAATGATACCGTCCGAGCTGTTTGTGTTTCTTGTAGCTTTTGCCGATAATATGAAATTAAATGAGACCAGATGGCGCATCATGGCTGCCGTATATAGGTAGTGGTTCGGAATCAAAGTACGTGCTTTTTCCGAATGACGTGAAGCCTCAAAAGATTACGTGCCCGTCCGATGCCGATTCGACGACCATTGATTATCAACATCATCTCAATCCCATATAAAGCTAGAGCGGTATAGCGCTATACAGTGTTTGTTGGTAGCACAGATTGAAATTCGTAGACACGTGCGGATAAATATTACGTAACGGAAGCAATAAGAAAGAAATTCTCCATTTGAAGTTATCTGTAAGTATTATGAACATTTTTCATAAATTTATCATGCATATTTTTCATACTTCTAACAGACCAAACAAATATTATTTTTATGTTGTTGGCAGCCATGTTGTCTTGGTGGCGTCTGCCTAATCTGTTATTTATTATTCAGCTACTCACGCCAAATCACCAAAGAAAGCTACAAGATAAATAAACGCGTTTAGTGGATGAAAGTTTATCAACAAAATCAGTGTTTGCTAGTGTAAACGTTCCGCGGGTCTCACAGCAGACTGAAAGGAACGCTAGATGGGCCTGAAACATCGTCGTGGTCCGTCAAAATCTACAGGAAAACCCTAGACAGTAAGTTCCCCACTTTCAACAAAAATTTTGCATGGGAGCTTCGACAATACAAGATCCATCTCAGACCATAGATAACATTAGTTCACTAATTGGGACTGGTGTTTGGAGAAGACCCTAATTTTAACCTGAAAATAATCTTCAGTGACGAAGAGCATGATAACCACAAGCAAAAACTGCCGTATATGGGTCAACCCATGTCAACCACGACAGATTCACAACTAGTCACTTCTTGGTGTAGATTTTGGACGTTACATTATCCTCGGTGGTGAGAACATCAGAACGACGATAACCGATTTTATGGGCCTGACTTTAACGGTATGGATATAGACGACAGAACGGTGATATGTGTCACACGATGGACACCACGATTGACACTCTACATGAGGAATCGCTAAGGAGGACTGGAGTAGAGACAATTGCCGCTTCACTCTGTATTGATGATAGCTTCAGGAGAGGATATGGCAAAAAAAATTAAAATCCGATAGCCAAACTCTGCTCAAAGCTGTCTGTAATCAAACCACTAGTCAAGACTGGTGAAAAACTGTGAAGAATCTCTTGATAGGCTGGCAAGGACAGTGACACTGTGTTTCTAGCACAGTTGGGGATTGCAGATAATGAATTGGCGGACCAGTTAGCTGAAGAAGAAGAAGAGTTCACTGAACAAGTTGGACGTGAGGAAAATCTATTGAACCTAGTTGAAAAAAATTTGAGGACAGTTACTGAGTGTACACTGAGTAAACACCTACAAAAAATTGGAAAAGTCAGTGAGCCTATGTGCAGAAAGTGTGATCCACAAGGGTAAAGTGTGAGCTCACAAGAACGGATACTTAAGCACTTTGAAGATGTAAGTCAAGAAATAGGTGAATTTGTAAGAAAAAATCCCAGTGCAACCATTACGAATTATCGAGATTTCGTTTTATTTACAAAACACTGATAAAATTACGTTTTTTTCGTTAGCAGAGTCAAAAATATCAGGTTAATACTACGTAATGTCTTCTACATGATGGAACAGTCCGTTAGCAACTAGGATTTTTGTCAAAAGCTCACTATTTTGATGCTTTATTGCTGAACATAAGTATACAACAATTAATACTACTAAAAATCCGCAACTATTCAAATTAGTGGCCTATATAAAAGACAAGAAGCTTCTGAAATGGAAGTGAAAAATACGGGAAATGCTATAAATATTCGAATGAATGTATAAATAATGATAAATAAACCACAATAATGTTTTTTATTTTTTATTTCGACGTTTTGGTAGCGTTCCAGCTACCGTTGTCAAGATTAACTAGTAATAAAATAATTTTTGGTCCCTATCTGACACAACGAAGAAAATATGAATGCGACAAATTCTATTTAGGTGAAACATCCAGAATCTAGACCATTGAAAGACCGAATAGGTGAACATAAAAAATATATCAAAGATAGGGAGTTCTTAAAGTCAGGTATTTGTAAACATGCTTGGGAAGAGGGGCATAAAATTCAATGGGATTCGACAAAAATAATATTGAAAGAGCCCAATAATAAAAGACGAAAAATCAAAGAAAGTGCTTTAATACAACTAAATGCAGATACACGTGTAGCTAGTATTTCAGCCGAATGTAGTCAAATTTGGTAACCAATGTTAGAAAGAGAAATTTCCAATAATCAATTACCTGCGTAATCCGGATAGCATCGTGAGTTTTTATCCCGGTTTTCTTATGATTTATCATTGGAATAGTTGTTAATCGATACACACTTCAATACACAAAATCACCAAATTGAGTTATACATATTTTGAAAACAAAAATAATCGTACACAAAAAAGTAACAACAAACGCGTTTTATTAACAACATTTCCTAAATAAGCGGAAAAAAGCGCTATCCCAATAAAAACCGTTCCTGGATTGTGCACTTCACTGGATTCAATTTCTAGTAGACTATCATATCGTTAGAATCTCATAAAATAAAATATTTTATTTCACATTTTACCAGAGATGTGATCTACTATGAATGGACCTTAGTAAAATTTGTCAACAAAGTTTTGTAGTCTTAAACTTCGAAATATTATTGATTGTCTAGTTGTCAAAATTTACTAGGTACTACTCAATTTTGACAACGGTAACTGGACCGCTACCGAAACGTCGAAATAATATAAATAATAAATAATCTCTGATTCTTTAAGCGCACTGTCAAATTATTCGAGAAGCTCGCTAACTTTATAATCGAAATAATAAAAAAAAGATTCACCTTCCGTTAAATTACTGACTGAAATCGATTTTTTGGCTGGGAAATCGAACGATGATTGGTCGTTGGCCAATTTATCTATCGTCCATCTAATTTTCCAAGTTATATAATGGCCTAAGTGTGTTGAAGTGAATTAATGATCTCCGGTGAAATTCTCACTTGCATAATTGGAATAAATGTTCATGCTAAGGGTGTGAGCCCATTTTGATTAACTGGATAATTCCAGTACCGTGTCAGAAATGCCGTTAAGAGACTCAATTGTTGTTTTGGCATTCTTTATTATCGTTATTTGAATAATTTTCAATTTTATCGAGTTCTGATGTTCCCGGATATACAGAACTGTATTGAGCCACATTGTATAGACCCGATAAACTTCAAAACGTTATGAATAGTCTGATTAAAAAGGGTTCAAGGTAAATAAAGTAATTTTCTCATATTTCAACTTTAAGGATACAAAGTGTATCGGAAGAAATTCTAGAACCAAGTCATTTTATTGAATGTACAAATGACTACAAGAATAACGGAAGGAAACGGGAGCGCAGGAGCATTATTGAAGACATTTGAATCGAAAACGGTATTGGGGAAAACAAAAAAATTGTATATTATACACCAAGGTGGTGAAGACAGTGAACCAAGATTATTTTGCGAGGGGCTTTGCCATAGAGATACTACATATAGAGGCAACAAGCCATAGGGCGCTCGGTAAGTGGGGAATGTCCGTCTGAACTCCAGTAACAGAGAGACAGACGATCAAAGGTTTTCCCATCTTTTTTTGCATACACGCTGTTAGAGAAAGCATAAACCTACTACTTTCTATCACTCTCATATGCTGACGGGTTCCAAGCTGGCTTGTTGCCTCTATTTGTATTATCTCTATGGACTTTGCCCGATCGGCATAAGATGCGAGGTTTATTGATGTATTCACAACCATGGTGTATGTACAATTTTTTCCACCACTAGTAAAATAAAGGACAAAAATTAAAAATAATTCACAAACGCACCACGAGAAGCGTTTACCCCGTCGTCTGACTGACAAGTACACTGTCAGTTTTCGATATATTATGAACGTACTCGTTACGTCATTTTTGGTTGAGCGCGAATTTTAAACTAATGGCATTTTATTCAAATAATTTTATCTCAATAAGTAGTTTCAAGCATACAAAATTATGTTTCACAAGTTTTTGTTGAACTACTACCCCTGAGTTCTCAAAATGTTTGAATTTGTCCATTATTGACACAGGTTAACAATAGAAAACATTATTAACCACTAATAAAGGAATCCAACTCCTCAGTTGGCTAAAAGAAGCAAAAATTTTTAGCTTCACAGCTAGTGTATTGGAAAAAAAAAATCTATCAAACGATCGTAAGACCCACAGACCTTTATGGAGCAGAGCTGTGGATCATGACTGGAAAAAAAGAAGATAAATAACTAGATATATACTCAGAAGAATATATTTTGGAAAGAAAAGTTGAAGATATCTGGATCAGAAGAACAAATGAGGAGTTCATCGAATTATATAAAAGCAAAGATATTTAGGTCAAATAGAGAGACATGCAAATAGCAGAGCAGCAAAAGAAGTAATCAAAAGAGGAGCTGGATGTTAAAGGAAGAGGAGAACAAAAAAGAAGTGGATAGGAGCAGTAGAAACTAACCTAGAGCTGTTGATAATACGCAGATGGAAAGAGGTAGCACAACATAAAAGAGTTAATCAAGCCTTACTCCTTCATGGCCTTTAGAGCTGTTATATATTTACATGTGACTACGTGAGCCACGGGTTTTGTATCAATAAATAGCAAATAAAAGTGGGGATTGAATTTACTGTTTGGACCCTTAATTTGTGGAATCAATTAGAAACAGTATATCTTCTGTATGTTCCTTGTGGTATATTATTCATTCTTTTTTTAATTTCTTGGGAAATTAAACCACAATATTTTCAAATTCTTTATTTCAACGTTTCGGTAGCGTTCCAGCTACCGTTGTCAAGAAAAAATAAGTAGAAATTAATTTTTATCCCTAACTGACACAACAGAAAAAAATGACAACTAGACAGTTAGGGATAAACATTAATTTCTACTTATTTTTTCTTGACAACGGTAGCTGGAAATAAAGAATTTAAAAATATTGTGGGTTAATTTCCCAAGAAATTAAAAAAATAATAGAAACAGTATGTTTCATTTAAATAGTAATAAAGGTAAGGATATCGATGTAGTATAAAAAAATTCGTAAAAAATCTGATATTATCAGTATTAAGGCTAGCAATAATACAAAGTGTATTGGAAGAAGCACTGAAATAAACAAAAATTATAAACCAACCAAGATTTTTTCCATCTGAGTATGTTCAGAGTAGCAAATACAAAATATGAAAAAGTCAATTTTTATGAAATTTTTCTTATCATCATCGCTATTGCAAAGTGTAATCTCATTTCCATAAAGATGAAACATTCTTCCGCTTTTTATACAGCGAGTGGAAGTGTATTTTAAAAAGTTCAGAATTGCCATTACGGTAGCATCATTTAAAAGTTTTATTAGTAAGACAGTCAAAACTGGTACGATCAAAGACCATAAAATTAGAAAATAGGTCACTGCTTTTTAAAAACGATGCTCAAGATTATCTTTCACTTCGTCCCACCAGTAACGTAAATTTCAAATAATTTCTTTAAAAGTTTCATAAAAAAACGTGAATTTGAAATATTTAGAATTAAAATGATTTGCATATAAATATTTTTTTATAATTTCTACAACTCGAACATGCTGTATATATATTTTTTGAAAACAAAAACAAATTGAATTAAAATGTAATGTAACGTTAACAAATATCTTGAAGAAATATACCATGACAGAGTGTACAGTGAATGGAATGTAAGGGCATCGTACAAAGAATGATGAAGAGAGCACGTTTTCTTTGCTGTCAGGTGAATTAGATGGGTAAATTATTAGGGGCTCAACATTGCCGAGACTTTGAAGGATTACCGACGATCTGATGAAATTATTTAACAACTGACACATTATTTCGTGCCCCTTCTGTATTTTCTGTTGATCTTTACTACAATTTATTATACAAGAACCGTTTTTAGTAGTATTTGGATTTAGGGGTGTGTTCAGTACATTTAACAATAAACTTGAAAATACACAAGAGTATTTCAAATACTTGTTTGTGTTAAATAGTACATGGAAAATTATTGAAAAAACAATGATATATCACTACAAAAACAAAATTTTTTAAACTATTATATAAAAACTTATGTATTCCCTAGTGAAAAATTATAACTATCACAACTGAAAAGTATAGGGATATTTTTATAAGTAGTGGTATTTTTACCTGTAATTAACTTGGAAATATAATACAAAATTTATAGTTTAGATTGTCCAAAACCTCAAAAAACACAAAAAATAAAGTATGGCCACCATGTCGATTGATCACAGTTCTACATTCATGCTCAAAATGACATAGTCAACATCTGCTTGAGCTATTTGTGACCATTATACTCTCAGAAGCTTTCAAAATTGAAACTCATTATCAATGTTGCCCATAAGTTGAGTAATTCGTCGTTGGAACAAGTCCCATACGTGCTCAATGGAATTCAAGTCTGGTGACTGTGCTGGCCATGGCAAAACATCAATACCCTCGTTATCCAACCAGTTTACTACAATACGAGCAACATGTGGTTGAGCGTTATTATGCATTAAGTGAAAGTTATCACCAACAGCACCAGAAAATAGACGAACACCAGGTTGGAGAATGGTATTCAAATACTGCTGACTTGTAAGAAAGCCGCGTGGGAAGATGACCTCAGTTCTTCCGTCAATAATGATTTCGCCCCATACCATTTATGGGCCATCTCTGTATGTGTACACTCTCTGCACTTGTCGCAAGGGTTCCAAATTTCCGTACTGTCTCTACACTCTCGCCCGACGAGAATCTGGATAAAATCCAAATCCAGATTCATCGGTGAATAAAACCCAGTCATTGTCAGCCCAATTCAGAAGCTCTTGAAACCAGGTTAATCGTGCAGCACGACAGGACATCTTAGTGGTCGCCGTCTACAAAGATTGGCTTTATGCAGACGATTTCTCACCGTATTACTGCTAACTGTCACATTATGTGCACGCTGTAATTCATTAACCAACTCAGAAGCTGTGATTGTCGTGCGTTTTAGCGATTGAAACTAAATACCGGTCTTGAGCGGCGGTTGCAGAACGACCACGTCTTAGAAGTTTTTCGGCTGGACTCTCAGTGTCTCTAAAGGTCTGTTCTCACAAGCATCACAGACAGTCTTTGACAATCCGAATTCGGCGCAGAGAGCACTTTAGCAAACACTTTAGCGTCTTTGCGCCGAATCCGGATTGTCAAAGGCTGTCTGTGATGCTTGTGAGAACAGACCTTAAACCGACGCCATAATCGACTCATGACGCTTTGCGAGTCTCCCATCTGTTCGGATACTTCGTTTTGTCGCACACCAGCTTGAAGGAGGGCCACCGCCCTATTCATCTCATTTAACGTTGAATGTTATCGTTCCATGGTAAAAACTCTCTATCTTTAACACACCCACTAAGCAAGAACAGTATGAAATCGGAATTCAATAAAAGATTAAAATGTCAGTTTTACCGTGCCTTGTGAAGAACGATCTAAAACACATATTGTCATCTGTTTTGCAATTTTTTTTATATAAAAAGTGAGTGTTCAGACTAACAGTTACAGTCGAAGTAAGTTTATATGAACACGAAAATTTCTTTCATTAGTTCCATGATTTTACGAAAATATCCCTGAACTTTCGCGTTGTGCGTACTTATATACATAAAGGTATGGTTTGACAAGTTTATTTGAAGCTACGGGGCATCGGTAAGATGCGAGGAAACATGGCGGTATCTGTCATAAGCGTACAAATGGCGTACGGTACCTATTTTACCAAGTAAACCTGAAAATACAAATGTCACTGACAATACCAACGCCACTGGATAAATCTATATCAGTCAATTGAGAAAGTGAGAGGGAAGAACACACGCACGCGCTTGCCAATAAGAAGTCAGCTGGTCAGGCCTTTCGATGAAAATCACCAATTATGTAATTCGGAGGGTGTGGTAATTATGGTTTCCGTACAACGCTGCCACAGCTTGAACAAGCCCATAACAAATTTGGAAAAGTGCTCATCTTTCAATATTCATAAATTGATTAAATAATGTTAATAGAAAAAAACCAAAGAAACAAGCACATTAAAGAATTAACGTTAAATCATGTTGTAAATGGTGTTAATAATAAAAAGTCCCTTTTCTAATTATTATCACTACATGCTTAGCACTTATATTTTCGACTGCATTCCTTTCACGGATTCACATAAATTTGCCAAAGTATACTATCTGTTATTCTAAGTTTATTTATTCTGTTTTTTACAAGTAGATTACATTTCAAGTGAGAATCTAGTATTTTCTTTTCAGATGGTATGGGATTTGCAACCGACTAAAAGAAGGTTGGGTTGAAGAGTTGCAGGTGGAAGTTGGATATTTTGGTTTTCCAATATTGGGAGTAGGAATTTTATAATCCAAGAAAATTTGCAAATTTGCATAAAATCTTCTTCGACTATAGCTTTCAAGTTCAGCACTATAGAAGATGGCTGTATCCTCTGCAAAGCCGGTTATTTTACTTTATATTTTCGTCGGAAATAAGTCAGTAAATATCGGTCCTAAAATTGACCCTTGCGGTACACCATACTCAACAACCTCTGAACTCCTGCAGACACTCCCAAGCCTTATCACTTGAGTTCTATTACTTGAGTAACTTCAATTCATTATATATTATGGCCCCAAACACCGATTTGTTCCATCCAAGACGTGAAATATGGCTAACAGAGTGAAAAGCTTTAGATAGATCAAGAAACAAACGCAAACATGATTTTCTATCGTTTATTGATCGTGAGAAATTAAATTAAGGACTGATATGCTTTCTTTTTTTAAATCCAAACTGTAAGTCAGAAATAAGATTATATTTATCCAGAAAAGATTCTAACTGATTTCAAATAAATAAATTGTGTTTTATTGAAGAGGGTGTTGTATGTGAATTTTAACATAATATTCAATACTCAGAATAATAATTCCAAGGCTTAATTATTGATTGATTAGGGAACATCTCCTGGTACAACAAATAAAGTAGACGTGCCGAAGGAGACTATATAAATAGATAAGGTTAGAGTACACGGGACTACTTTTGAACATAAACTTAAGAGTCAACCTCTGTAATAATTGTGGCCAGTCGTTATGTTTTGGGATACTACTTAAATTCTAATGTATTCGGTATTTTGGTTTTTCATTTTTCCGAAACTAGATTCGTAATCAGCGGCCAAAAAACCACTACCTATCAATTTTTATTCAATTTGTTCAATAATTGTTTATTCAGGCCTCGATGATCAGATGCTTAGTTGACTGGTGGTGACCGCGCAGTCAACACCACACCACGATAGTTTGTTCAACTCACTAACGGTTAGACAAGGAGTAAAAGCATTGGCTGCAATGAATGTGACAAAAAAATTAACATTTTTTGTCAATATTTCAAAACTATTCATTCGTTCTCTGATCGTTCATGGTTTTCTCTGGTTAAAAATCTTCATCATCAGTCAAATCTCCGCAAGATTGACAAATCTAGCCATATTTATTCAACAACAAAATTAATATCACTTGACCTGACATTAACTAATCACTTTTGACAGATTTAATTGACTCGCTGGTCACCAGGGTGCTACGAGTTACTTCTTTATTGAACAAGTGAATTTCAAGTTGACCAAGTGTTCACCACAGAACAGCCAGTGACCTCTCGGTCACCTACTATTGTACAAGCGGCCCTTATTCTTTATACTTTGTGTAGTAATCAATAACTTTCTCAACAATTTGCAGGAAGTTTCAAGTCGATTCTAATCTTTTTGACTTATCTCCTGATTTCAAGGTAATTTTTACTTCATTAATTGAATTATGAAGCTCATAATCACTTACTACTGTTAGAGTTGTCTAGGTAGATGGCAAACTGAACATCATCAATGAAGATACCTCAGATCAGGGTAGGGTATCTTTGAAGACGCGAGGGTACTGCCACATAGGGAGTCCCGTCAGTACTGAAATTTCCAATTCAGTGAGAACTGTAACGCCGTTAGTTGTAGTTGCAGATTCTTCCACATATATCAGCGCTGACATCCTAACCATATCCTAACCTGGGTAGGGGATCTCTGAAGTCGCGAGGGTGCTGCCACATGGGAAGTACCGTCAGTACTGAATTTTCTAATTTAGTGAAAACTGTAACGCCGTTAGTGGTAGTTGCCGATTTTTCCACATATATCAGCGCTGACATCCTAACGTGTTATCTATGATCCTAACCTGACAACTGCCTGACGTGTATCGTGAGTTTGTCCAGTTTTCGTATTTAAGAACTATTTTGCTAATTTGTGTGTGTTGAGTATTCGTAGTTGGTTTTTATTGTTTATAGTGGGACTTTTATTTTGAGCGACAATATGGAGAATATGTTTTGTGAAAGACTGTAATGTGAAGTGCACCCGGTAAGCTCTATCTTTATAAAAAACATGTTTGATTAAATGAAAAGTGACAGAAGTAGTTATTCTTCCATACAGCTTTGAACTTCCCAGCATTGTTGTTGAATTACTAACATTTATTTATCTTCATGTATGTCATTGAAATATTTAAGAAAACGTTCCATTTATTGTATACTTTCTTTATTCAATGAAATATATAAATAAACTTGATGATTATTGATTCATATTTCTCACTTCAGGCTTTATATGGCCCATTTTTTGACATTCCATTTAATTTTACTTGACTATACGATTGTTATTATTGTAACATCAATCCACTGTTGAGTAACTTTAGATGAAACATTAAAAAATGGACCATAAATGTCATTTTGCAATAAAAGTGAAATTACAGTAATTTTGAATGTCTCCAAAAACTGTAAACTTACAGGAATCTTCTTTTTCGGCTGTTAGCGAGGTTCACAACCATCTGAGTTGTGTTAGAGGTACTGACGGGGTTCTCAAGGTGACGCCACCCGTACATATAGAGGGCGCCACGGGTCAGTTTCCCATCTATAACTATTTTTTATCTATGCCTCAGATTGGTATTTGCGTTGTACATATTGATTTCTCGAAATGCTTTTAAAACTTTCTAATGTTTATTTGAATAATGGAATCAGTCGAAGATGAAAAATTATCAGAAGAATTTTAATTACTTTATAATTTGGTGCGAAAACTTTTCTTGAAATGAAAATAAAAAAGGGAATCAGTAAAATGCGCTCCTGGTTCCGTCGCCCAGCCATCCACTTTTCAGTAGAGAGAATGCACAATAGGTTTCTTGTATTTCAACAACTGCCAACTAGCACGGTCATTTAAACTTTGGATGTGCTTCTTCGGAAAAGCTTTGAAAGTTTATCTGAGAGTTGTGCATCGTTACGAAATTATAGATTCCGAAGTTCCTTGCAGGCAAAACCGAACAATCTTTTTACAACTGTATTCTTTCTTTACAGATCGAAGCGTATTTTCTTGTCATCCATAATTCATCATTTCTGAATTAGAATGAAATGAGGAAAGCTGGCAATCCATTTTAGTGAAATATTCCTTTATATTGTCGGTTTTTTTAAATGGCGCAGCGTCTGGGATTCACTGATTTTAAACAAGGCATTCATTTTAAAATAAACTGACAACATAAATGAATAAACATTTACACCAAGCAATAGAATAGAATAGGTACATTTTTATAACAAAAATCTTGAAAACGGACTGCGTCATCTAGTGAAATAAATTACGTAGTATGAACCTGATACATTTTCGACTCGCAAATGCTGCTCAAATTTTTATAAAAATTTGAAACGAATAAAACGTAATTTTTCTACGACCACTATCAAAAGTCGTCTTTTATGCCTTGAAAAGCAACTGCAACTTGCAAAGTTTTCCGCGAGCTGTTATAATTGACATTATTGGCGCTCTTAAGCAGAAAGTAGCTTAGGCGCACGCCTAATTTTATTCATAGATGAAGCTAGTAATTATTTCAATATAAACTGTAGAATAAAATAATTTAGTTGATTTTCTAATATGTTAAAGCATCTAACAGTATTTTCCTTAATATGAGAAATAGGGAGATATAAAAAATATCTGACATTAATGTAATAAGTGTTGCCTACGTACATAGGTACACGAAACTGCAATCTGGAAACTGCTAAGTACAAACAATGGCAATTAATTTTATTTTGGTGTGATCGTAGAAAAATTCTTGTGTGTATTTCGAGCAGAAAGTACTTTGGTAGTCACGACAGATTGCAACTTTCTGTCTCGACTTCCAAAGTATTACTTTCTGCTTTTGATACACAAATGATACACAAAAACCAATAAATATTTGGTATAAGACTATTGTTTTGTTCACTCATGAGTGTACTGTTCTACAATATTTAAGAAAAAACATTTAACACGTTCATTTTAAAACTCATGCCACCTACGCCTATGGTGAAATGAATCGTAAAGCGATCCGTTCAAGGTCATCGAAAGCTTTGGCAATTCATGAATGAAATTTATAAGAGTTATAATACTGGTTCCTTGGTGTCAAAAAATGAATTGTGGATAATAAAAATAAAAATACCACGCTTTTTTCAGTACAATGATTGGATGGTTAGGAGCGAATAAAATTCGGAAAAACTGGAAAGCTCATTTTTTCAAAATTTCATGTCGTTTTTAAAAGTATAGCGGTGACAATTACTTTTGTTGCTATCGCCATTGCAATTTTTAAATGCAATATTCCGAATATATACCTCAATTTGTAATAAAATTTTGGGAAAAAGCTCGGAAATACGGCCGAAAATGCATTCACTTAATCGATTATTAAACAAATTAATTATAAAAGCAGCTTACCAATATTTTATTTTTGTTGTTTGTTACTCACCTGGAACAAAAAATAAGAAATTAACAAACAATGATCACAGATAATTACTTGACTGTAAAAAGTACCAAGGAGCACGGAAATCAAATTTAAAAGTATCGAAAAAATACGGGCAACATATATTTTGGTGAACGAGCGATGAACCTTCACCAAAATCAATGTTTTTGTCAAAATTAACGAGGACGACCGTCTGCTTGCAATAGTTGTCAGACACAAACTAAATGACAAAACGAGTATGAAGGAAATTCTTAATTTTGAATCACAGTTTACTAAATAAAGTAGATACAATATCTTATGAAAAATACTGGGAAATGTGTACAAAAGAAACAAACTTGCCTTACACTTAAAGTTTATCAATTTAGAAACAAAGGACTATACAGACAACTGAGACCGAGAAGATCTATTGTGCCCCCTTAGTTCCAGAGAGAAGTCTCAGAGACTCCTCCTTTAGTCCTATTTCCCGGTAGAATCTTATGATATATGCAGGCAAATGTCCTCTTCTATGCAGTAGTCTCCTAAGTGTTGTAACCTAGGATTCTAAATTGCTGTGCAATTCGCAAGTATGTGGATGGAGGTTTCCTTTTCCTCGCTACTAAATATACCTTTTTCTTCCTCCACTACTTTCAGCTTTTTCGAATGCTCATTCAGGCGACTATGTCCCGTTAAGATCCCTTTTTGCTAGTTCATCTTTGCTATTTCATTTCCTTCCATTCCACCGTGTCCTGGAATCCGCAGTGAGGTGATTGAATTGTTTTCGGCTCGTTCATTAAGTTTCTCCAGGTATTCCCTCGCCATTTTGGAACTGATTACGCGAGAGCTCAGTGCTTTGATGGCTTCTTGACTATCCGATTTCTATATCCTCTGTCAATATTGAACTGGACACACTCATTCATCGCGTGGATTGTCGCTTGAAATATACTTGGGGTTTTCCAAAGCTTTCAAAATGCTTAGATCCTGCCCCGTTCATCCCTATCCCAGTTTCTTCTATCGCTTTTGAACCGTCTGTGTACCTTTGAATGACATTATTCCCAAGTCTGGTAATAGTATTTGGATCCCATTCCTTCTTGTTGCTTAAATCCGTGTCGAGGAAAAAAGTTATACTTTTTGATCATACTATCTCGTGGCATGTCCCAGGTTTTCTGATTTGTAAGAAGTAAAAAGGTGATTTTTTTAATGATTCTCTCTACTTAGTCTTTATCTTGTTTTTCCTGCAGGTTAGACAGACAATTGAGTGGATATTCAATATATAAGAGACAAGACGTCCATGAAGAAACTCGAACCATGAGTCATGTTCAATTGTACACAAGAAGGTAATATAGAAGATATATAAAAGAAACGTTTTGGTAACAGTATATCATCATTAGAGATAGAAAGTGAATTAGTCGGAAAAAATTCCATGAAACATGATCTAGCAATTTCTATACTTATTTCATCATTGTAAGTATAGCATGAGTCAATATTCAAAACATCTCTGGCAATACTACTTGATTTTATAATGTTCAGGATACTTTCCGTAGATGATAAACATAATAAACTTTACTTCATGCGATACCTATACGGATATAACCCTGTATTTTCAGTTTCGTCCAAGGTTATTGGTTGTAAATTGAAATGGGTGAAGTGTCATTACGAAAGTTGTAATGCCCTCATTTCAAACTTTTGCTGAATTGGGGAAGGCTTTCATACGTCTCATTTCGATTCCCGTTCGATTTCCATATTGGTGTGGCGAGATTAAGGTCAGGTTTATTGTACAATTGATTCCTTAGGTGGTATTAGGGGGATGTACAGCTTCCAAGATCGGTAAGGAGTCTAAGTCTCCTACAAACTTCGAACTTTGAAATAGAGACAATAGTTTTGGATAATGAAGATTATAGAAAATGTGATGTTGAATGAAATTGTGTGTATGGAGTTTATCAACTTATCAATACAATGACTTGTTTGGTAACTATTGAAGTAAAATTCAATTTAATTTTCCGATACTAACTAGGTTTCTATGATGTTCATAATTGTTATTAATTGTTGATAGAACTGTATAAATAGTATATTATACACCAAGGTGGTGAAGACTATTATTAATGACCGAGCACCAAAATTATTTCGCGAGTGGCTTTGCCCTGAGCGGAATAAGGTGCGAGGCTTATAAATGCCTGCAGTACCATGGTGTATATACAATTTTTTTCACCACTAGCCAAATTTGAGACAAATATTAAAAATAATTCCAAACGCACCACGAGAAGCGTTTACCCGTCGTCTGACTGACAAGTACATTGTCAGTTTTCGATATTTTGTTGCTTTCGTTTATTTGGGCTAAAAGCACTTGTGCGTGACGGGGGTGACTCAGTCGTCACGACTTTTGAGCAAAACTAACACGATTTTTTGGGATCCTCAAAATCACTTGCCATGTGCCAATGCCAATGAATTTCCTGTGTTGTTAGAAGAACAGTTTTTAATTATAATGATTTTGATAATACAATTTTGCATATTTAGATATTTTTAGTAAGGTTTAAATCGTAATCGTCACAATGTTAACCTTTAAATAAACGTCAAACCGGTCAAACGTCAAATATTCAACGTCCGTGGCTTGAAGCTCATACTTTTCGGTATGTGCTCAAGGGGCAAGGGGAAGGTAAGACTGGGCGTCACGTCCAGTAATGAACGAACGAAATTCACTACGAGCTGGTACTAGCAGCCAAAAGTAAATAGTCGAAAACAACTAAAATGAAGGTACGTACTCGTTATGTCATCAGTCATTTTTGGTTAAGCGCTTATTAAACTAATGACATTTCTATTTAAATAATTTTATCTTGATAGGTGATTTCAAGCAGCAAATATGTTGAAGAAAATCTCCTGGGTATTCAAATTATGTTGCACGAGCTTTTGTTGAACTACCATTCCTGAATTCTCAAAATATTTGAATTTGTCCATTATCTTATCTTATCTCTTGCTCCCCACATTCCACACCCCACAACACTACAAAACGATGGAATTTTAGATAATTTCAAGATCTTTGTACTAATTAAAGTCTAACTGTCATTCGTTATTTACCCGTAAACAATGGAAACTGAATAGATTATGACATTATTGGGTGAATTATCCCACACGATATTTCCTATTATAAAAGGAATAAGAAGAAGAATAATATGACATCAAGGCTCACAGCAGTATGGCCGACTTGTCAGGGACGTCATTCTGGAATTGTCTATACTATTATACTCCCTTCATCAGGATATAAGTATAATAAAGTATATGTGATATTTTTTGTCGAATATTAATAGTCTCTTCTTCGTCATCCCCCATGGTTAATTTAAGACAAAATCACGTTCTCCACACACAACTCACAAAAAATTGAAATATTGCATATACACTGCGGGCAGAAATAAAGGAGTACATTTTTTGATTGGAAATATTTTTTTTGTTTTTTGAGTGATTTTTTTTTGCAGGGCTAATAACCTAACATGTCCCCAACATGACTGTAAATTTGGAAGCAAAAATAATGTACAGGGTAGGACTTATAAAAAAAATTATATAAGTAGATAAACTATCCAGAGCACTTCAGTTAGAAGGAAATTTTCCGAAATTACCGGATTCGCAAAATACCATTTTTTATCAAATAACATTTTAACAAATAACACATTTATGAAAACAGTTTAGTAACTTTAAAACTCAAAGTAAAATAATATGAATGTGGCCACCATTATTATTCACCACTACTTGAAGTCGTCTGCGTCATAAATTGATAGCCCCATTTATTGCACCCTGTTCAAAATTGTTCCAAACAAACTACATTCTTTCTTTGAGCTGCTCGATTGTTTCAAATTGTTGTCCGTCATACAAATTTTGTTCGAAAATTCCCCAAATTGAATAATCAACCGGATTTAATTCTGGGCTGTTAGGTGGCCACATTCATAACATTTTTCTATAAGTTTCAAAAGTTACTAAACTGTTTTCATAAATGTGTTATTTATTAAAATGTTATTTAATAAAAAAAAAATGGTATTTCGCGAATCCGGTAATTTCGGAAAATTTCTTTTTTACTGAAGTGTTCTGGATAGTTTATCTACCGAAAAAGCATATTAGTACAATTTTAGCTAAAACAGTTTTAATTTGCAACGAGCTCGAATGCACTGTTATATACCCGACCCTGTATATTATTTTTGCTTCCAAATTTACAGTCATGTTGAGGACCTGTTAGGTCATAAGCCCTGCAAAAAGAAAATAAATCGCCCAAAAAACCAAAAAAATATTCCAAATTCAAAAATGTTCTCCTTTATTTCGGCCCACAGTGTATATCAATTTGTCACTTTATCATCATACCCTAGTGAGATTCAGTCGGATGAATTGCAGTTTTACGTTTCGTGCGACAATTTTTAAATACCGCTTGCAGATTAAGATTCAAGAATACTGGTCTTGGTTGTGGTTTCTGAGTAGTATCTTTGATTAGCTAAGCCCTACTAAAGTCTGGACGGTCCCAAGAAAAACCGCATGTAAACAAAGACCACGCGTGATCTATTCCAAGTCGGCTGCGTATTGGACGACTAGCATTGAAATGTTAGCAGTAGCGGAACAGTTCAACCTTATCCACTTGCTTTTAGGTCATATAATATTCTCGTGATTCTATTTTCGTGCGGCTTTTCTTATTGAGAACGAACCAACTTTAGATCTTTTCTGTTTCAAAAATTTAAATAAGTATTATTAACATAAATAATATAAGAATTGTAAATAATTCAATAAATTAAATAAAGAGTACAATTAAGCAAAGTATACCGCGAAATACAAGGAAGACAAAAAAGACTGCGTGGGAACAGTTTAGAATGTTTCTGGACGCACGTAATTATACGTTAGGAAAGGATATTTCTGAACAAGTTATAGCAAAAATTCTTGAATATTATGGTCTTAGCGTGAAAAAAGGAGATGGAACTGATTATACTGAAGCTAGTGTGAAAACACTTTGGAATACGACTGCTCAAATGGTTCAGGAAAATATTTTCTAGAATTTAACATCAAAATTGATCCATTTAAAGATATTACCTATAAATTTGCTAGATTGGCCAGGGATACAAAA
>CAJUYI010002492.1:9013-40184 GCA_910591695.1 Galerucella pusilla | reverse complement strand
GTTGAACTACTATCCCTGGATTCTCAAAATATTGGAATTTGTCCATTATTGACCTAGGTTAATAATAGGAAAAATTATTAACCACTAATAGAGAAATATTACTTTATGTGCTGAGTGTGGGGCGTAAAATACGCTGTGACTTTTTCAGGCATTTTTCCTGTAATGCAGGTAGAATTTTAAGAAATTAATTTATATTTTCTACTGTAGAAAAAATTAACTATATATTTATACATAATATACGTATTTTTATAGCTAAATATAATACACATTGTCCATGAGAAAATTGCAGTAAATATTTAAAATTAGTTGCCTTGTAATTTTCTTTATTACCTAATATATTTGCTGCACATTATTACATCAACCTATAAAAATAATTTTATTATTTTTTCAATCTGTAAATTGTTAATTGCTCATTCTAAGCTGTAAGTTATTATTGTACCATTTAAATTTACTGTACTGAAATTGCTTTTAATTTTTAAAATAACGCCAAATGAAAGTTGATTTTAGTGATAAGTGTCATTTATTTAACTGATCTGGTAATAAATTCCATCACCTTCAATACCAAACAATTATTCAATCGGCTACCTTTAGAATTAGAAGTGCGAAATAAATTTAATGTGCCGGAGATTGACAAAAACATTTCTGCTCGAAAGACCTTATTATTCAGTGACAGAATTTATAATTTGATAATCTAGAATATTTAATAGTCAGAATGTATATGTATATTATAATATACAGTCAAATGCAGTCTTATCATGCGGGTCATTCGATTCAACAAAGACATACTCACCGTTTTTGTTTTCTTTTATTGCGTTTCATCCTTAGAACATAAAGTAGTAAGGAAGGAGCGTGTGCCATATCTCCCATAATAAATAAAAGAGACAAAGTCGGCCATTTTGGATAACCATTTTATGACTTATTTATTTGTTTGGTCTCTGTTTAAAAGTTGGTTTTTATGTTATATTTTGCCGATTATTACTCACTCAGATGTTTTAGTTTATAATAGGATTTTCTAAGGTTAAGTTGGTTTTTCAGTTACGTTATATAAATATAGTTTTTAAGACAATGGTTAGTTGTAGTGCTTGTAGACGTTCAAAAACAGCTAAAAACGACGCTTTGAAAATTACTTTTCATCGGTGAGTACATATTATTATAATAATTATAATCTATACAGATGTGAATATTGGTCTTTATGTTAAAAATTTCAAAAAATACACATAGTTGTTCCTAACCTAAATTTTCACTTGACATGATATGACATGACATGGGCGTATCATTTTGATGTTATTGTAAATAAAAAAGTAAATTTAGTGTAAATAAAAATTTAAATGTACCTATGATTGTTTTTTACTTCCATTTTACCAACTTTAATGTCTATAATGCCATTAAAATAATGTTTTGATAAACTGTTTACTAGTAAAAATGTTCAATTAAGTTATTGAAAATATTAACTCCATTTTATAGAAATAGTTTTATCCTAATTAAAATTGGGTACGGCGCCACTGATATATTCTATTCTGCGGCGGCCATTTTGGATAACCATCCCGGTTGACTGTCCTTGGCGTAAGGATCCTTCCTTACTACTTTATGTTCTAAGGTTTAATCATAACTTCCAAATAAAATCCGTAAGATGAATAACACAGACTTATGCAATTTTGACCGAAGAAAAAAGGATATGTACCTATTTAGTTTTCAGCGATTCTAAAAAGTCTTTCATCAGCGAAGTTTTTATTATTTAAATGTCAATTATGTCGCTTTGACAATTCAAAGTGACAATATGAATAATAAGAAACAATTTTCCGGTATTTTGCATCCTCAAGCAAACAAAAAATGGGACTCAATCTGATAGATTATTTCGCGAATGAATGAAAAAGTGGAAATTCGTCAACCGCAGCGTGC
This sequence comes from Galerucella pusilla, assembly GCA_910591695.1. Classification (NCBI taxonomy): domain Eukaryota; kingdom Metazoa; phylum Arthropoda; class Insecta; order Coleoptera; family Chrysomelidae; genus Galerucella; species Galerucella pusilla. Next base: position 38,285 of record CAJUYI010002492.1, on the reverse strand, counting down.
AGGAAACATAAAACATCATTATTTTCTCCGGGTATATATGTAATTTCACATTTTGGTAACCTCTGTGTTTTCTGATTTGATACATATGGTTAGTGTCCTTTGAACCCGCACTATAAGAGGGCTTTTGACTTTATTAAATTTGTATATCTAAACGTCCCATCTCTATTTTATTTAACCAGTATAAATCTCGCAATCAAAACCATCTTGTGGGAACTCCTAAAGCGATCTAAGCGCAAATTTTAACCTCTAAATGTGAAAATTTTTAGTAGTATGTATGAGTTATTGTATGAATCTTTCATAAATAATTATGTGTCTCCCTTTGTTAATTAATTGGTGTGTTCTTTTTACAGAATTTGCTCGAGCAGATCAGCTGCTCTGTTCACTTGAATGATTTTGCGTATTCTTTTTAAGCGCTCGTTTTGAACAGAGCTGAACTATCTCTTCCCCTCTTGCACCTAACTGCACTACCTCTTGTGGGTGCTCGGCTCTGCCGTTTAGTTGATCATAGCCTCAAAACATAAGGAGCATTCTTTTTAAGATTTCCTGTTTACTTTGGTCACCCGCTCAGGTTGAAAATTATTTCAACAGAGCTGAACAGAATAGTGTAAAAAGAACACAACAAGAATTACTCCTCGCCGGTGCATATCTTGTTTGTGTTTATATAAGTCGCTATGACATTCCCTGACATTCCTATAGTAGGTGTAGTTTGATGGAGGTATTAATGACAGAATCCATTCACTCTCAAGCCCGGTTCTGACGGGGCAAGTCGTCAAGCAACTTAATTGCAGCAACTTCTCGCCGCAACTCGTCTCCTATCAAAGTTGCCGCAACTCGTCTCCTATCAAAGTTGCATGAGCGTTCACAATGCGTTCATACTATGTTCATACTATTGCAGCAATTTCTTAGGGAAATACTATATTGTTGCCAATATTCAAAATAGTCACCAAATTTTTATCAAAAGATAACCATAACCCAACTTTATAAATGATAAATTTAAATTTTCAAAACAGCGATTTATTGCTCAATTGCTTGATACTTGGATGTGTCAGTTTACACAATCCACAAAAGCAACAGTTTTTTAGGAAAATAAAGAATCTAATAACATAACATGGAGAAATAAATAACATACAAAGCACAGATACAAAGATAACATCGTAACTGACATTTCAGTTACTTATGCCAACAGAAGTTTTAGGTTTGCGTGAAAAAAGTCACTAAAAAAGTTACCAAGTTGCTGCAACTTATGGCATAAAATTAGAACCAGTTCTATTTTGGTGCAACTCGATTGCATTGATAAGTTGTACGGTAGGAACACCTGAACTGCATGCAATTTTGTCGCCGCGATCGAGTAGCAGAGCCGAAATTGCACCGTCAGAACCGGGCTTACATGCATTCACTCTTACATTTACATCTATAGTTTACTTCAAAATTTTCGTGGCTAAAAAGGTAATCAGAGCCCAAGGCCTATGTTTTATTATGTTTTGCATATAGAGAGTATTTTTAGTTTTTTTCTATTTCTTTTTGTGAATTTGTATTTTTATATTTGATCTTTAATCTTTATCTTTGAAAATTAATCATTACAATAAAGCTTGTCTCTCTATCTCTCAATTTTCTGTTCGATTATTGTTATAGTTGGTGTGCGTCATCGTTTTCGGTATGTCGTTTATTTTATTCGCTATTTTGTCATAAAGCTAACCTTAAATTTGATAAATAAAATCATCAGGATCGTATTCAGCCAAATTCGAAAAGTCTATGAAATCAATAATTACCATAATCTTTTTCTAACTGAAAATATTTCAGAACTTTCAAAATGCTGATGTTTTTTCGTGTATCAAGGCATATTTTTGTATTATTTAGATATGTATAACAATAAGATTAATATTCACTTCAAATAAATAATAATTGACCGTAAGCAACAATGTGCACACCTGACAAGAACTGTCAGTGTGACAGTGGAAAAAGACGTAAGACACATTGCCGCTACGAAAGTAACGCCTTCATAGTATTTTGAGCTCCCGATTGATAGGTTGCGCTGGCGCGTAATCTAAACATCAACCAATCTAATTTTTGTAAGTCAAAGATTGGGGTACGTTTGTAAAACATTCAAACGGTTCATTATTGTGATATTTTGATTATGATTAATTAATTTTTTCCATTTTTTCCTACGCAATGTGATAGGAGATTAACAATCGATAACGCACACCAAGATGGAGAAGGGTATTATTTCAACCATAACAACATGGGGCATATACAATTTTTTCCACGACTAGCCAAATTTGAGACAAAAATTATTCACAAACGCACTACGAGAAGCGCTTACCCCGTCGTCTGACTGACAAGTAAACCATCACTTTTCGATATATTATGAACGTACTCGTTATGTCATCAGTCATTTTTGGCTGAGCGCGAATTTTGAACTAATGGCATTTTTATCCAAATAATTTTATCTTGATAGGTAATTTCAAGCAGCAAATATGTTGAAGACAATCTCCTGGGTATACAAAATTATGTTGCAAGTTTTTGTTGAACTATCATCCCTGAATTCTCAAAATATTTAAATTTTTTTATTATTGACCTAGATTAATAATAGAAAAAATTATTAACCACTAATAGAGAAATTCAACTTCTCACTTGGCTAGAAGAAGCAATAATTGTCAACTTCACAGCTAGTAGTGGAGAAAACGTTTTAATGAATTGAGTAGATTTGGTTGGTCAACTAAGATATCTAACTGTGCTTTTCACAGCAATTTATTAAAAATGAAGATAATTGCTTCTGAGACGGACGGTAGATAAAAGGGGAGCGTTTGGCGTTAGCGTAGCGAAGCTGAAAAGATCGTTGACATTTGACACTTGCCCTGTGGCGAGTATTGAACTGGAAGTGACTAATAAGACGTCTAACGGGATTTGAAGAAGAATTGGAGACATACATTTGAAGAAAAGGCTAAACGTGGCAATAGAGATGCTATACAAACTCTAAAGTTCTGATTGTTACTGCGTACTGAGCTAGACATCCTGACAATCCCAGCGTATTGAGCTTTACCTTTCAACCTTCTCATTATTTAGTGAATTTTTGTATAAGAAAGTGGGAATTATCAAGGGAATTTGTTCATCTTGGCACCATCCTATGTACTGAGTGTATAATTGGGGGTAATTGGGAGACGTATCCACCGGAAAAATTTTATATAAATGTTATCAGTATCCTAAAAAATTTAAATGCTAGCAGTAAATTTCTATTTATTATTTTTTATTCGCGACAGTTTAACCGATATAATTTATTTGTTTTATATAATGAAGTTTCTTTCTCATTAGAAACATTACGTGTATATGTAACGAAGAGAAAGGCGAGTTGGGTTTGATCATTTCACTGGAAAATTTGAGCCAAAAGGAAGGATTTGCGGTTTGAACAATTTGATTTATTTATTATTTCTGATAATTATCTATACCGTGATCTTAATAGAATCCCGGCTAGAAACCGTATTTACTTGTGGTTAATATTATTTTATACGCGAAATTATATGAAAAAAAATTGGTATTTGCATACTTACCTACCGGCTATTGCGAAACAATTCGGATAAACAAACGATACATGTATAGAATTTTCCTTAGGACAAGATTAGATAGAATAAATTAGATAACAATTTTTGACAAAGGTGTTGTATATAATACTTTCATAGATAGATACAGGTAGTGAATAAATAATAAATTAACTGACCTCGTGAGCTATACTTTGTCTCAAAGTTATCGTATTCACTTTTGCCAGCAATCATCTAAATACAACCATTTACGACATCCTTAAAATAATTTTACCTGAAATGAATTGGCCGATTAATTTTTCGATTGTCGGCAAAAGCGAAGACGATATAATTTGAGACAAACTATAACCTGATCACTTCTAAATATGTTTAATATAATTGAAAGTAATAAAGGTTGAGTGGTTTTTAAATCAATGGAAAATTAGTACTCATTTCAGCATAAAATACAACTTCCGTAGCAGTGCTCTAAGTACGCGACGCTGACCTGAATCAGAATACCGAGTGTTCGTGCGGAACATTACACAAAGATTTCTGTTGAATTTTTTTCTTATTTAATAACAATAATTACAAAATTGATTCGGTGTAAATCTCAAATCGATGTTACTATTGTTGCCATTAAGATGTATGACATTTATATTATTATCATTATTATGATGATTTATTCAAAAGTATGGAAATAATTGAATTATGTATAGTAGGTTTATTCATTCTTTTTTTAATTTTTTGGGAAATTAAACCACAATATTTTTAAATTCTTTACTTCAACGTTTCGGTAGCGTTCCAGCTACCGTTGTCAAGAAAAAATAAGTAGAAATTAAGTAATTTTTTATCCCTAACTGACACAACAGAAAAAATTTGACAACTAGACAATCAAAAATTATTTTGAAGTTTAAGACTGCAAAATTTTGTTATCAAATTTTTATTAAGGTCAATTCATAGTAGATCATATATCTGTGGCAAAATGTGAAATGAAATATTTCATTTTATGACATTCCAACGATATGATAGTCTACTAGAAATGGAATCCAATGAAGTGCACGTTCCAGGAACGGTTTTTATTGGGATAGCGCGTTTTTTTCGCTTATATTGGAAATGTTGTTAATAAAACGCGTTTCTTGATAGTTTTTTTGGTGTATGAATATTTAAGTTTTTGAAATATGTATACTCAGTTTTGTGATTTTGTGTATTGAAATGTGTATCGATTAACATGCTGTACTAAGTTAGTTAGTTAGTTAGTTAGTTAGACTGCCAAGCAAAAAATTTAGGTCACTTCAAATAATTTAAGAAATTGCAAGTATCTGGGATAAGTTAGGGCAGCGTATCCAAAGGCATACAGCAGCCCCAAGAACTACACAGGAGCTGAGAGAGTTGCTCTTGCGGGAGTGGGATTACATGAATCAGAATGTAATCTTTAATTTATGCTCGTCGAATGTAAGGAATCAGTACTGCAACAAGGGGTAATACTCGTTAGTTGTTATCGTTATCATTGTAAATTTTTAAATAATACTGAGTTTTATTCCTTCATTTCGTTCCCAATGTTGAAAGACAATCTCCTGGGTATAAAAAATTATGTTGCACACTTTTTTGTTGAACTACTATCCCTAAATTCTCAAAATATTTGACTTTGTTAATTTTATTAACAATAATTGTCAACTTCACAGCTATTAGTAGAAAAAACACTTTGTATACGATTAAATATGAATTTATCGATAATTCTATTGTAAACAAGATATCAATTTCCACTTTGGTCATTTTATATTCTGTAAAAGTACTCGAAGGAATGCGAACTGTCGCTCGGTCGTTGATATTTATTTCTTGCTCGATTTGCGAGCAAAAGTATGATATATTTTATATAATCAGAATCCCGAGTTCATCTTATTTAACGAGTCGCTGATGTGTAAAGTTGCAACCGAAATTCAATCCATACTCTACTGCTATCCGTTACTGTGTAATGTAAGATAAATTTACTGCTTCACTGACTTTCAATCAGTTGCAACTAGAAAACCACCATTTTTCTCGATGTCCATTGTGAATGAATCTTGTATCACTAGTATTTCTCGATAATGGAACGCTATGTTTATATTTCTCAGTTTTTCTTTTTTATACCTTCATTCTTCGGTTATTTAAGTTGTTATTTCCAAGCAGAAATAAAATCCTACGAAAACCAACGAGAGCTATTAGCAGATAATACAATTTATAGAAAAAGGGTTGCTCCCTATATAAATGAGACGCTACCTTCTTAAGGATAACAAAGCATTACAATTCTGTCGTCTTCTTTTAAGGTCAGTGTGGCCAACAAAAAGTAGTTTTTTCTAACAAGAATGACAGTTAAGGTCTACCATTCAAAACAAAAGATTTTTGCATGTTTCTTATCATTGCGAACATTTATATTGCTTTATTAAAATAATGAAGCTAAATAATCAACATATCGGTGACCAATAATTCTAGGAGCTCTTGGTATGTCACCATTCTATTTCTGTTATTCTGTCACTATTATCAAATGTCAGTTATATTTATTTTTGTTGATATTCGTTTAATTGTGTAGGTATGTCAATTTTCGATTAGATTTTTGTAGCATTTCTAGTTAGTTTTATCTCTATTCTTCTAATTACTTTTTCCACTGACATCTGACATAACTAGTGACAGATAACAGAAATGAAATGGTGACATGCCAAGAGTTCCTAGAATTATTGGCCACCGATATGTTGAGTATTCAGCTAAAAGGTCATTTTAAATTTCAAAATATACGCTTCGGGGGTGTATTCATTATTTCACTGATGCAATATAGAAATGTTCGCAATAATAAATCTTATGTTTTGAATGGTAGACCTTAACTGTCATTCTTGTCGGAAAAAAACACTTTTTGTTGGCCACACTGACCTTAGACTGAACTCCTCTATTAAATTTGTATTACAAGATCTAAAATAACTTAACACGATATCCTTCGCTCTATCACCTTTTTGCTATCATCACTAACCGCGAAAATTTGTCGATAGATGTCGATGCTGTATGTGCTTTCGGAAATTTGTATGACCCAAGCGCTGTTGCCACTTTGTTACTTTGTTTGCAAAGTATTGAGTCTGCAGAAAACTATACAATACCTTTTTTGCTAGAATGTGTGACATTATACAGTTATTATTATCATTAAATAAACGTTCCGCTTCATGGAGATTCTTTCTAGATTCATCAGTTATTAAGATAGCTGCTACTTTATCGGCTTGAGTACGTACCATTTTGCCTATTTAAACTCTTAAACGTCTCATTAAACAATAATAAAATTAAATATTCAAGCTTTTTAGAAAAACTTTGCAAAGCAACAAATACTATTAAATTAAAAACGTCAATTTTTTTGACAACTAACCAGAGGCGGACTGAAAAATCTTCAATATTTAAATGTGAAATAATAATTTTGGTATTTATTTAATGTATCCGTCAAAATTAGTTCAAACCCAAACAAAATTGATATGGCTATGTAGCCAATGTCAATGCCTTTCAAACGAGATATCACTTGCCATAAGGTCCTATTTAAAATTATTGGCCAGAGTGGTACTGTGACGTCATCAATAACTATTACGTCACCTGTTACCATTCGTAGAGAAGTTTACAACACTTTATTTTCACCCTCCAAATTTTATTAATGTAAGTGTAGCCGTTCAAAAGATACGAGGGGGAGAGGGGACTTTTGAATAGCACTGTATGATAAATAGTACATAAGTCGTTCAATAAAGTGAGAATTCCCAGCAAAGCTTAACTTTTTTTGACTGTAGTAATAAAAATGATTAATCTGTACTGGAAATAGAGATAGAAATATGTGAGGATGAAATTTTTTTCTCGGCGTAACCAGTAGCTTTCAAAAAATAATAATTTTCTTTTATGTGGGTTGTTTATTATTTTCGTCTTTGTTTAGTATTCAGATTTTCAAAGAATCATAATATGTGAGCCACGCTTAACATACAATGTCATATCGTGGAAACGTTTTTTGAATATTAAATTGATGGTAAATCCGCCACGATTATTATATCGAAATTATGCGTCATGACTTTCAATTTTGTTTAATGAAGGTTGGTCAATTTCTTTATTTTCACCTTTTACCTCAATGAATTTAATAAGAACGAAAAGCTGTAAGTAACAGGTCGAGTGTAAGAAGCTGAAAGTGGCGAAATTATAGGTTAGGTTAGGTTTGTGGTGAGTGGGTCTATAAGGCACTCCACTGCGACTCGCTAAAGTCTATTGTGGCTCACACCTATTCAGATTTCACCAAACAAATTCAGCTTCAGGGCGAGAGAGAGACCCTGCCATCAGATACCTGATTCGAGCCGCTGCGGGGCAGGCACAAATAATATGCTCTGCTGTTTCATCATCTTCCAGACAAAGACGGCAAGTCGGATCTTCCGATAGTCCACGTTTCAACATATGATGATTCAGATGACAGTGGCCTGTTAGACAACGTAGGTCATACCTGCTATAGTCTAACATTTGTTTGGAGACATTCTTCGAACGATGTATAAAAGCCTTTGAATGAACCAATCCTGGTACATTATGCCAGAAGTCTAAAGCTCTTCTTGCTGTCCAGGTATTTAGTGTTTGTTTGGCAGAACTTATTGAGATGCTAATTGTTGGTTCTGGTCCGATAGAAACACGTGCAGTTCCCTCCTTTGCAAGAGAGCCTGCCTTCTCGTTTCCTTCCATGCCAGAATCTCCAGGGATCCAGACCAGCAATACTTTATTAAGTTCCTCTATTGAGGAGAGTCCTTTTTGGCAGTCTAATTGCTTTTATTGTTCTATGTATGTTCTCCACACAAGAAATAATGGCGTAAATTTTTGTCTGAAATACGGTTGCATAGGATCCTAGAGAGATTGAAATTTCTGTCCTAGGTCTGCGCCCGTATACACCTGCACCAGAGCCTGAGGGTGTTTTTGAGCCGTCTGTGTGATTGATGACAATCTGGGTTGCCACACTACTTTTTTTTCGGAAGTTTTAGAATTTACACACTGTCTTGTGCCCTCTTGGTCACATATAAGGAAAAGAAATGTCCTGAATAGCGTTGGGAAGAGGATAGTGCTCCCAGATAGTATATTGTGTACCTGGTAGAGGTTTCCAGACAATTAGAGTAAACGCATATTATTTCAAATTTTGCTTGGATATTAATTTATAATAGTAAATATGATATCAAAAATTACTAATAATAGGGAATAAACCAGTTTCAATTGGAAATTACTCCCAAATTTTAAAATAAAATTTAAATTTCAATGCACTTTTCGACCACAACCCGAGGATTTCCGAACGCTACCGATGATACGTGTGATGTCATATCTCTTGTGTTTACTTATGCCAATATGGCCGGTATTGCATTAGGTTATGTGTAGTTGTGTGTTTATATTGTTTATATTATTTTAATCAACTATTAATTGCTTCATCGACGTAAAAATATCATTTATATGTTTGTTTGAGACCATTACGTGTTTGTGTGTGCTTTTTTCTATTTCAACGTAAAGTGGAAAGTGGACATAAATATTCGATATTTCCGAGGATATTTCAAAACTTTTGGAAGAATATATTTTATTTACTAGTTCAGTGTTCAGTGACGATTCTTTCATATTTTGTGAGTAAAGATATGGATAGCGAAGGTTTTGTAAAAGCACAAAGAGGAGTTAAAGCATTATCGTAAGTACGATTTAAACTCTGTTTTATTTATATAATATGTACCAACATATTTTGATATGTGGTCGTAGGAAAATGATGTTTTTATGGTTGATTCCTAGACATATAGGTACATAACCTCAAACTATTTAAGAATAAAAATTACCAGCATAGAATTAGGTACTTACATTAAAATGGTCTTCACAAACAAAAGTAATGCCCTTCTCTTAAGTGTATTTTTGCTTGCGCCACCAGGTAAAGTAACAAATATTTTGTCTGGAGTTTTAATAAACGTTGATTCACACACTGGAACAATGCAATACTTGGAATACAAATTTTTTTTCGGCTTTATCCATTTTTAAAGCTTTCAGAAACAAATTAGGTCACAAGAACTCAGAGCGTGATACACGAATAAGAACTTCACACCATGGGGCAACCATCTTTATGACGTAAAGCGTGTTTTTAAAGTGGTTTTAAAAGTAAAAAATAGGAATGCAAGGTGTTAGGAGAACTGATAGAGCGTCTATTCCTACCAATAGCAAAATTTATGCTTGTACCCTATTGTGATAGTGTGACGCAGCAAAAAGCTAGCGAACTTCATTATTTGAAATGGTAGTAGAAAAAATATTGTATCTAACACGTAAATAAAGTGTTTTCTACAAATTTTTCATACAAATAACTATTTTTTTTGTTTAAAATTTGCAAAAAAAGTTCATCGAGACTCAAAAATTGATTCAATGATATGTTTTGCATATAAATCGAATAAAACAAGAAAAAAACAAACAAACAAAACCGTGAGACGATTTCAACAAAATAAATTTGCGCGATCGAATCGAAATCCAAAAGATAAACGTTACTGGGCAAATAATATCAGTATAATACTGCACAATATCAATTTGTTTTTTACCAAGACAGGAAGGTGTAATAAAAAGTATCAGATCCGTTAAAGAATTTGTGAATGAATGAGATCGCCTTTATTTTCTCACAGTCAGTGGCGCATCTACGTACTAGTCGGTTTACTAACAGTAATTTCATTTTTTTCTTCTTCAATTTTAGTTCATTCATCGATTGTTAGACTTTTTGTTTTTGTGATTTTACAATAAATTAGGATCTCACAGCCGCAAACCGAAAATCTATTAGAGTTTTTATACGCTTACACTATATTTATACGATTATAGAATCATAACAGACGCAGAAGTGCCGAATGAACTGTAGTTTTATTGTAAAAACTAATTTTTAGATTATCAACAGACACAAGTTAAATCAATTAAACAATGTACTAGTAATAGTATATTATACACCAAGGTGGTGAAGGCTATTATTATTGACCGAGCACCAAGATTCTGTATCTGTTTCTGTAGAGTAGGGAGGGTGAGTGTAAGCTCACAGCACTTAGGCCAAATGTGACCCATTGTACATCCTCCCGAGGAGTTGTCCTCCTAGGTCATCGTCCATCCTGTCCTTCCCAGGAAGGTAGGTGGACAGGTCACTAGGAGACATCTTCTTTATATCGGCAGGTGTAGGCCAAGACTCAACGAACACACTCGCATAAGACGCATAAGACGACAGTTTCATCTTCCTGTTCACACATCCTGCATAGAGGTGTGTCCACTAGCCCCATAGTATGGAGGTTTTTCCTTAGTTGACAATGGCCAGTTAGAAACCCTACTGTTAATCGTAGGTTTTTCCTGGTCATTTTTACATATCTCTTCGGTGCCAGCTTCCCAGGGTGATCCTAGCCAGACTGCATCCTTTGATTCCATCCCATCTCTTAAGGGATTGAGCATGGGTGTAACGTTTGGCTAGTTCCGCAATTGTCGAAGTCGTTAGGCCGTAGGTGTCACTGGGTCCTAAAATTTTCAGTCCAGCCGCTTCTCTGGCTAAAGAATCGGCAATGCGATTACCTTTACTCCTGTCGTGCCCTTTAACCCACCTCAGGATAATATTGTTATCTGCCGAGGAGTTAGCTAAATCTTAGTGGCACTCCAGTACTAGCCCCGATATAACACGTTGTCTGTAGTAGGGCTTGTCTACTATCAGTGCAGATTGTTATGTTTTTGCCAGAAATTCCTTTTCTGGTTAGTTCTTTTGCGGCAATAGGGTACAAGCATAAATTTTGCTTTGGTGGGAATTGACGCTTTATCAGGTCTCCTAACACCTTGCATGCCTATTTTTTCAAAAAAATATAAACTTCACTTTTAAAACGACTTTAAAAATCATAAAATTTGAAAGTCCGCCAAAACGCGCTTTACGTCATAAAGATGGCTGCCCCATGGAGTGACGTTATTTGTTTACATTCTTATTCGTGTATCACGCTCTGAGTTCTTGTGACCTAATTTGTTTCTGAAAGCTTTAAAAATGGATGAAGCCGAAAAAAAAAATTTGTATTCCAAGTATTGCATCGTTTCAGTGTGTAAATCAACGTCTATTAAGACTCCAGACAAAATATTTGTTACTTTACCTAGTGGCGCAAGCAAAAATACACTTAAGAGAAGGGCATTATGGTTGCAAGCTATGCGTCGAAACAAAGACGATATTTCGACAAATACTACTACTTTTGTTTGTGAAGACCATTTTAATGTAGGTACCTACTTCTATGCTGGCAATTTTTATTCTTAAATAGTTTGAGGTTATGTACCTATATAAATAATACATAGTTTAAATCGTACTTACGATAATGCTTTAACTCCTCTTATTTCCTCTGCATTAAAGCAGCTGTTTGACTTCATAAATTCGAGCAGCATAAATGAGTCTACTTTGGGCAAGTTATCAGTTTGTGCTTTTACAAAACCTTCGCTATCCATATCTTTACTCACAAAATATGAAAGAATCGTCACTGAATACCGAACCAGTAAATTAAATATATTCTTCTAAAAGTTTTAAAATATTCTCGGAAATATCGAACATTTATGTCCACTTTCCACTTCACGTTGACTTTTAGAAATAAAAAAAGGACACACAAACACCTAATGATCTCAAACAAACATATAAATGATATTTTTACGTCGATGAAGCAATTAATAGTTGATTAAAATACAATATAAACACACAACTACACATAAATTTGGGAGTAATTTCCAATGGAAACTGGTTAGTTAATAATTAGTAATTTTTGATATCATATTTACTATTATATATGACACAAATAATAGGATATGCAGACGACCTCGCTTTAATTGCAAGAAATAGAAACAGCCTGGATAAGATGCTATGCGATTTGGCTGGAGAAGCGAAAAGTAGAGGCTTAGAAATAAATGAAGAAAAAACTAAATACATGATAGTCAGTAGGGAAACAACGGAACATATAAACGAAATAAGAATACAGAATGACAAATTTAGAAAAGTAGAAAATTTTAAATATTTAGGTGTGATGAGAAACGAGAAAAATGATAAAAAAGTAGAGATAGCAGAAAGAACAAAAGCGGGAAATAAGGCGTACTGGAAGTACAATAAATTGATGAATGACAGACATTTAAGTAAAAACTCCAAATTGAAATTGTACAATGCTGCTATAAGACCAACAATGACATATGCCGCAGAGACTATGTGTTTGACAAGTAAAAACGAAGAAAACTTTAGGATAGCTGAGAGAAAAATATTAAGGAAAATTTTTGGCCCAGTGAAAACAGAAGAGGGGGAATTCAGAAAAATGATGAATCATGAAATTAGAGAGAAGATGAAAGTAGAAGATATCGTGAGGTTCATAAAAGCTCAAAGGTTAAAATGGTATGGACATGTAACTAGAAGAGAGACATCAACAATAATAAGAAGAATAACAAACTGGACACCACAACTAAGCAGACTAAAAGGAAGACCGAAGGCAAGATGGGAAGATCAAATTAGAGAAGATATACGAAAAATGAATATAAACAAATGGAAAATAGATATAAAGGATAGGAAAAAATGGAAGAAGATAACAGAAGAAGCAAAAACTCATAGTAATTTATAAAGGAAAATAAATAAGGAGAAAACAGCGGAGTGATTCACCGCAAAAAAATGAATCTGACGAGCTGAAATCAGCGGCCACCATTCCGACAGGAATTAATAGCCTATATATATATTTACTATTATAAATTAATATCCAGGCAAAATATGAAATATGCGTGTACTCTATTGGGATACCAGCCATTTCTGTTTGAACCACGCTAGTATTGTTTCCCATTCCCCACTTAATCCTTAGGCTAAGTGCTCTGGAGTAAACTCCACATCCTGAACCTTCTTTCATTTTCGAGCACCAAGATTATTTCGCGAGAGGCTTTGTCCCGAAGGGAATAAGGTGCGAAGTTTATAAATGTCTTCAACACCATGGTGTATATACAATTTTTGCTACTATACAAGCCAAATTTAAGACAAAAATAAAAAATAAACGAACCTCGAGAAGCGTTTACCCCGTCGTCTGACTGACAAGAACACTGTCAGTTTTCGATATATTACGAACGTACTCGTTATGTCATCAGTCATTTTTGGTTGAGCACGAATTTTAAGATAATGGTATTTTTATTCAAATAATTTTATCTTGATATGTAATTTCAAGCAGCGAATATGTTAAAGGGTATTCAAAATTATGTTGAACAAGTTTTTGTTGAACTACCATCCCTGAATTCTCAAAATATTTGAATTTGTCATTATTAACCACTAATAGAGAAATTCAACTCCTCAGTTGGCTAGAAGAAGCAATAATTGTCAACTTCACAGCTAGAAGCTGAAAAAAATTATTATTAATTTTCGATACGATATATATCAAGATAACAAGAGACAAATTGTTTATGTCAGTATACAGGCAAGGGTTGGGAAGACAACTGACAGAAATAAACGAAAAAAATTACTTCTAGCACAATTAAAAATTACACTATTTCACAAAAATCACTAAAATGACACAGTTAGAATCAATTTCTCAATTTCACCCAAGAACTATAGATAAATGGCCGTTTTCAAAAAATATATTCGGTCGAAAAAGGGACAACCTGATTCGTCACACGATACAATCGAGTAGGCTTATCAGTTACAGTTAAAAAGAGCAACGATTACTCTTTTGTTATTTCTGTAGAGATTAATAAGATAAATACAGGACCATAATAGCCCTTTCCGTCAACCATGACATCCTACAAAAAGTTCAATAAATACACGAATTCATTGATGCAATTCTGTTAAATGCTGCGAATATTATTCTAGACTAGGTTACGTCACTCACCAAATAGCAATACTGAGGGTGAAATTCATAGTTGACACTTGAGGGTCACTCATACTTCACTCATCCTTATTGTATGCAGATACACTTGACAGGCGAAAAGTGAGGTTGAGATTGAGTGTAACTTAAGTTAAATATGATTACAGATTCCAGCTCACTTGAGTGAAGATTTCTAACCTATAAACCACGTTTGTACCTTACACTGTCATTTTTCTATATCAAAATTTTGTTTGGTTGTTATTTGTCTGTTATAGTTTCCAATTTTTGAAGGACATTAGTATGATGGATGATTTTATTGATTTTGTAAATTATATAGATGATGATAATGCTTACGTTTATCGTTTACCTAGGTTAGTAATCACATTGAGGTAGTGAAAAGCAGAATTATTAGATTAATTCATTTTTAAGACGAAACAATGCTCTCCACTTGAATTGAACTCGTGTGCCAGTGACACCCATGCCTTTTCCTTTCCAGCCAAGCTAGCACAATCAGTTTTTTTTATTTTTTATAAAAGAATATTCACGAACCAGCTCATTTAAGGCTAGTTTTTAGCTAGACGAATAAAGTTTTCTTTTTTTTCAATTTTCCTAAGAAATAATGAACTTTAATAAAATAATATCTACTATTACAATTGAAAATAAGAATCTAAAATTATCTATTCAATAACTAGCTTGACAAATAAACTTACACAGCAAATAAGAAAGTTATATGAACAGTAAAGAACTAAACTGAGAATAAAATACTTGCAGGATACAAATTCTAATATGAATGCACTGCAACAGATGTCAGATGAACGTTAAAGGACATTCATAAATCACAATAGGGTACCAGCATAAGTTTTGCTATTGGTGGGAATTGACGCTTTATCAGGTCTCCTAACACCTTGCATGCCTATTTTTTCAGAAAAAATATAAACTTTACTTTTAAAACGACTTTAGAAATCATAAACGCGCTTTACGTCATAAAGATGGCTGCCCCAAGGTGTGACGTCATTTGTTTACGTTCTTATTCGTGTATCACGCTCTGAGTTCTTGTGACCTAATTTGTTTCTGAAAGCTTTAAAAATGGATACAGCCGAAAAAAAAAACTTTGTATTCCAAGTATTGCATTGTTCCAGTGTGTAAATCAACGTCTATTAAAACTCCAGACAAAATATATTTTACTTTACCTGGTGGCGCAAGCAAAAATCCACTTAAGAGAAGTACCTACTTCTATTCTAGTAATTTTTATTCTTAAATAGTTTGACGTTATGTATCTGTCTAGGAATCAACCATAAAAATATCATTTGTCCACGACCACCTAATAATAAGTCAATATTTTACCTCCTAACTAAAGGTATATGCTACCCATATATCAACTGTCGTGAATTATGGTTCATAATACACTGTAGTGTATTATGGTTCATAATTCACGACTAGAGATGGGGGTACAATATGAAATAAACTTTTAAATCTGTGTATTTTGTTCAGGAAATTTGTTTCTGACATATATCGTATCTATAAAATATTGTAATTTTTAGCATTGATACTTTTCATAACGATATTTTCTAATATTAAGTATTTCAAAACAATATATTTATAACGGTACGTTGTATCGATACTTTCTACAGTATTGCCCATCTCTATATATGTCAAATTATTTGAAGTAGCTGCCACAACATTTTGAGGTTAGTAATGACTTTTATTTATTAATAAATAAATTAAGTGTCGTGGACAAAGTATAGTATTCTACTCGCAATTTATGGCCATAATTCACTTGGGTGACTTGCGCCCCTCGCCTGCGGCTCGTGACGCAAACGTCACCCATCGTGAATTATGGCTATCATAAATTGCTCGTTTAATAATATACTATTTCTTACGACCACACATCGAAATATGGTTGGTATATATTATAAAAATAAAACATACCTAGTTTAAATCGTACTTACGATAATGCTTCAACTCCTTTTATTTCCTCTGCATTAAAGCAGCTGTTTGACTTTATAAATTCAAGCAGCATAAATGAGTCTACTTTGGGCAAGTTATCAGTTTGTACTTTTACGAAACCTTCGCTACCATATCTTTATTCACAAAATATGAAAGAATCGTCACTGAACACTGAAATAGGGAATAAAATATATTCTACCAAAAGTTTTAAAATATTCTTGGAAATATCGAATATTTATGACCACTTTCCACTTTACGTTGACTTTAAAAAATAAAAAAAATCACACACAAACACGTAATGGTCTCAAACAAACATATAAATGATATTTTTACGTCGATAAAGCAATTAATAGTTGATTAAAATACAATATAAACACACAACTACACATAACCTAATGCAATACCGGCCATATTGACATAAGTAAACACAAGAGATATGACATCACACGTATCATCGGTAGCGTTCGGAAATATTCAGATTGTGGTCGGAAAGTGCATTGAAATTTGAATTTTATTTTAAAATTTGGGAGTAATTTCCAATGGAAACTGGTTTATTTCCTATTATTAGTAATTTTTGATATCATATTGACTATTATGAATTAATATCCAAGCAAAATATTAAATATGAGTGTACTCTATTATTGTTATCCAAACGCAACCAAAAGTTCCTAATAATAACATTGATGCCGAACTTTCTTCACTCAAATTGAAGTATTACTTGAGTAATGACTTTGGATATGAAAAGTCGCCTCGAGCTAAACTCAAACTAAGTTGAGTTTGATCATGAGCGACCCTCAAGTGTCGACTATGAATTACACCCTGAATCCTAGAGGACAACTGGAGGGATCTTGTGGATCTAATATTATGGATGAGTGAAGAAGGCGGAACACAAAATTCAACTACGTGATTCAGTAGTAGAAGTAGGTAGCCACAGTTGGATTATGACCAAGTAGGCGATGGAGGACAAGAAAATTCCGATTTTTTATTACAAGGAGAGTTAATTACGGTCCTGTGCTGGGACGGAAACGAGAAAAAAAAACATTAAATGCTTCACAGATTTGAACTTTCGATATTCATGGTCCGTAATTTGTTTCATTCAGTTCGAGAAATCGTTGGTGAGTTCGATTATCATTTTCTGTAATGGATTTTTGGTTCCATTTTAGAGTTACTGAAACACAAAAATTCAATTAAAATACACAAAACAGGTGATCGTTTACGTTTCAGTACGTCAAGTGGTTTATCTAAAATGATGCAAGAAAAAAAAATCGAATAAATTTGTGCGTTGGTTCCCGAAGAAAGGGTATGAAATCGATTTAATTTGTGTTCTAATATTTAAAAACGAAATTTACAAAATAAATGATTTATTCAACTTTCTATCGCGTCATTTAATAAAAATTACTCATAATATTACTCATATATTAATAGGGTACAAGCATAAATTTTGCTATTGGTGGGAATTGACGCTTTATCACTTTGCATTCATATTTTTTCAAAAAAATATAAACTTTACTGTTGAAACAACTTTAAAAATCATAAAATTTGAAAGTCCGCTAAAACGCGCTTTACATCATAAAGATGCCCCATGGTGTGACGTTATTTGTTTACGTTCTTATTCGTGTATCACGCTCTGAGTTCTTGTGACCTAATTTGTTTCTGGAAGCTTTATAAATGGATAAAGCCGAAAAAAAAACTTTGTATTCCAAGTATTGCATTGTTCCAGTGTGTAAATCAACGTCTATTAAAACTCCAGACAAAATATTTGTTACTTTACCTGGTGGCACAAGCAAAAATACACTTAAAAGAAGGGCATTACTTTTGTTTGTGAAGACCATTTTAATGTGAGTACCTACTTCTATGCTGGTAATTTTTATTCTTAAATAGTTTGAGGCTATGTACATATATGTCTAGGAATCAACCATAAAAACATCATTTTCTTACGACCACACATCGAAATATGGTTGATATATTATATAAATAAAACATAGTTTAAATCGTACTCACGACAATGCTTTTACTCCTCTTATTTCCTCTGGATTAAAGCAGCTGTTTGACTTCATAAATTCAAGCAGCATAAATGAGTCTACTTTGGGCAATCAGTTTTTGCTTTTACAAAACCTTCGCTATCCATATCTTTACTCACAAAATATGAAATAATCGTCACTGAATACTGAACTAGTAAATAAAATATATTCTTCTAAAAGTTTTAAAATATCCTCGGAAATATCGAATATTTATGTACACTTTCCACTTTACGTTGACTTTTAGAACTAAAAAAAGCAAATATAAACACGTAATGGTCTCAAACAAACATATAAATGATATTTTTACGTCGATGAAGCAATTAATAGTTGATTAAAATACAATATAAACACACAACTACACATAACATAATGCAATACCGGCCATATTGACATAAGTAAACACAAGCATCACAAGTATCATCGGTAGCGTTCGGAAATCCTCGGGAGGTGGTCGGAAAGTGCATTGAAATTTGAATTTAATTTTAAAATTTGGGAGTAATTTCCAATGGAAACTGGTTTATTTCCAATTATTAGTAATTTTTGAGATCATATTTACTATTATAAATTAATATCCAAGCAAAATATGAAATATACGAGTACTCTATTGACAGCAGAAGCTTAAACTTCTCGTTCACCATCAAAATTCAAAAGTTAAAACATCTACCTTGTTACTGATCTTTTTTTTGATGGTAAAATTGTTAAAAGAATTTCTTATAGAAAAAGATTTATGGGGCCTACCTATGCCAGATGACTAATTTCTTTAATGCCATGGTATTATGTGATAAACCATTAGATTGGTTAGTCGAGCCACACACATACACACTCTGTCACTAGGAACACACAAATCGCAAATAACGATATGGCGAAATTCAGATACCTCACAAGATTAAAAAGAAATACAGCTTGAAATCGGAAGATGGATAAAACATTATTGGAAGATTTGAATTAATTTTTATTACTAAGATCTTGAAAATAGATTGTTCTAGTTTTTATTAGTGAAAATAAAGAATTTTCTATACAGGGCTTCGAGAAATAATCCTGCCTGGCTAGTTGAGGAATACCAACTTAAATGGGGGCTGACACAAGTAAACCTCCATACTAAAAGTCTACTGAATAACTTCCTTGTGGCATTACTTATTATTTTTTGGGAATCAAACCACAATAATGTTTTTTATTTTTCATTTCGACGTTTCGGATAATTTTTGGTCCCTATCTGACACAACGAAAAAAATATAACTAGACAATCGATAATATTTTAAAGTTTAAGACTACAAAACTTTGTTGTCAAATTTTATTAAGGTCCATTCATAGTAGATCACATCTCTGGTAAAATGTGAAATGAAATATTTTATTTCATGACATTCTAACGATAGTCTACTAGAAATGAAATCCAGTGAAGTGCACGTTCCAGGAACAGTTTTTATTGGGATAGCGCTTTTTTTCGCTTATTTTGGAAATGTTGTTCTTGGTACGCGTCATCGATTGTGACGTATATCCGGTTTTCGGCATGTCGTTAATTTTATTTGCTATTTTGACATATAGTTAACCTAAAATTTGATAAATAAAATCATCAGGATCGTATTCAGCCAAATTCGAAAAGGCTATGAAATCAATAATTACCAGCATCTTTTTCTAACTGAAAATATTTCAGAACTTTCAAAATGCTGATGTTTTTTCGTGTATCTAGGCATATTTTTGTATTATTTAGATAAATATAACAATAAGATTAATATTCACTTCAAATAAATAATAATTGACCGTAAGCAACAAAGTACAGACCTGTCGAGAACTGTCAGTGTGACAGTAGAAAAGGACGTAAGACACATTGCCGCTACGAAAGTAACGGCTTCATATAGTATTTTGAGCTCCCGATTGATAGGTTGCGCTGGCGCGTAACCTAAACATCAACCAATCACATTTTTGTAAGTCAAAGATTAGGGTTAACGTTTGTAAAACATTCAATTCAATCCTTAAGACTTGGAACCACAGACCAAATACAACCCTTGGAACCGAGTCAACGAAATATTGTGAAACGTTCTTTACAGTATGATCGTATCAAAATCAATACTTTCGTCCAGCCACGTACCTAAATCAAAAGTGTTTATATTATAAACGTTAGAGCCGCTCGTATACAAATAAATTTTCTATTTAGGATCGTTGTGAGAAATAATATAATAGCAAAACATTACTTGAAACGAATTTCAATCTGTTACGGGCTCTTCGCGCCGTTCACCTTTGATATAACACAAAAACTATCTCTCGACATAAAGAATGTGAGACGGTTCATCATTTTTTTTTACAAAATCAACTTTAATTTTACACAGATTACTGATTTTCTCGCACCAATTTGATCCTTGTATTTTATACAAAACACTGTCTTTCTATTGTGTGTATTTTTATTTTGAAACTTTGAGGATTTGAAAATAGTATATCGGCACCTTTCAAAAGGTTTGATTGATACCGGAAGTTCAGTATTGGCCCTGTCATTATAAGAGACCTGTTATTATAACGATACGAGCGACTCAAGGGCTTCAGTTCTTGGTAGGAAAACAATATGATGGTTACATGTAGCGTACTCAAGAGGGACTACCAGTGGCGTAGCGTGGGTGTCGGTCGCTCGTGGTGGAAGACAATTTTGCTGCCCTCATTTTAATTTATACTATACATAACATTAATTTTATAAAACTTAAGGTCAAGAAAAGTCATCATCATTTTGCATTAGATTTTAAATAAAAAAATTTTATAATCACGTTTATTAATAAAAAAATTATTTTACTTCAGCTTTGGATACATTGTCTTGATCCCTTCTTAAGCTTTTGCCTGTAGCTGCTCTGTCAAAT
The DNA here is from genome assembly GCA_910591695.1 of Galerucella pusilla. Lineage (NCBI taxonomy): Eukaryota > Metazoa > Arthropoda > Insecta > Coleoptera > Chrysomelidae > Galerucella > Galerucella pusilla. Next base: position 17,136 of record CAJUYI010002492.1, on the reverse strand, counting down.
TGGTCTGAGTTTTTCATTAATAAAAATAAATCAATCAATCAAATATTTGTATTATTTTTCGTGAAACTTTGCCGTCCCCTCTACTGGTGATAGCGAATATTTGACAAAATTATTAATAGGCTAGTCGGTATGGGTCATTTTGGACCAAAAGAGTTTACCAGTCTATCGATTTCCCAAATTAGAAAAAAAAAAACAAAAAACTTTTTTTTTTCGAAATTTTCCAATATTTCACGCTGGGAGGAAGGTGGATAAAAATACCACCGTGTAGTGGAAGTGTTTTGAAATAAAAAAGGTCTCCTGTGCTTTTTTCGTCTGATCAATGGTTTGTCCGTAAAAAATTCGGTAAACTAAGTATGTGTTCCGCATCCGCGTGACTGCTGCACGGCGGAAAAAATATAAATATTTAATAAAATTTTTTTTTCAATCTTTGGTGAGAGTTAAGGTTGCAAATAATAAATAAGAGGTGATAAATTAATTTTTACATATTTTTATTGGAAAAAGGTATGAAAAAAAATTATATGTTAAAATTATACATTTTCACTATATACATTTTATTCGTTGAATATTAATCGGTATATTACATGAGTATCAAATTTTATTTTGACTATTTCACTAGAGTAAATTGATAACTGACAAAATTTGAAGGTTTTGAACTGGCAATTTTTTGTCTTGTCGCGGCAATTTTTTGACGTTTAATATATCAAATCTATGTGTATACAATTCTATCACTCTGTGATAAAATTCAATATAAAATCTTTGTTAGTGGTTTCTAAGGAAACTAAGTTGTTTATATATTTATTTAACCGTCTAAAAATTATTAAAACTGTTTCAAACATTTAAATAAGTATTATTAACATGGATAATACAAGATTTGGAAATAATTCGATAAATGAAATAGAGAGTACAATTAAGCAAAGTATACCGCGAAATACAATGAAGACAAAAAAGTCTGCGTGGGAACAGTTTAGAATGTTTCTGGACGCACGTAATTATACGTTAGAAAAGGATACTTCTGAACAAGTTATAGAAAAAATTCTTGAAGATTATGGTTTTAACATGAAAAAAAAAAGGGATGGAACTGATTATACTGAAGCTAGTGTGAAAACACTTTGGAATACGACTGCTCAAATGGTTCAGGAAAAATATTTTCTAGAATTTAACATCAAAATTGATCCATTTAAAGATATTACCTATAAATTTGCTAGATTGGCCAGGGATACAAAACGTGAAAAGCTTCAGAAAAAGAAGTTCTAACGCGTTTACCAAAGAAGAATTAATGGAAATGGTAGAAAGCTATTCTGAAGATAATCCTGATGGGTTACAAGAAAAGTTTTTTCATTTATGTTCGTTCGAATTAGCATGGCGTGGAAATGAAGCTGCTAATTGTGATATTAATTACTTTAAAAAAGAATATGATAATAAAGGTAATTTTACTGGCAGGGTAGAATATAATCCAATCTTTTCCAAAACGACACAAGGAGGATCAAAACTTTTATCTGGCAGTAAGTAGCTGGTAAGAAATAATGCTAACAACAATTTGTGTCCCGGTCGTTTATTTTTAAAAATTATTGCAAAAAGAGAATCCAATCCTTATCTAACAACAACAAGATTATTTTTAACAGTACATCCAAATTGGGAGAAAGGAATATGGTACAAAAATTCACCATTGGGAATTAATACAATTTCAAAGTGGACGAAAATATCGGCAGAATCAATTGGTATAGACACAAAAAAAATAAGAATAACCAATCATTCACATAGAGCTTCTGCAATATCTGCATTAGCAAAAGAAGGATTTGGTGAACAAGAAGTAATTAAGCTTACAGGACATTCTTCTGTCCATTCTTTGAAACCATCATATTTACAACTTATAGAGAACCTTCGAGAAAAAAAAAATAGAGAAAAGGAATCCTCAGTTTCTAACTTAAATTCATCACAGGTTATGATGCAAAACAATCCCCGAAATAATGCTACAACGTACAATTATGATAATTGTACTTTTTACATAAATAAGTAATTTTTTTTTCATAATGTTATTATTTTTTTGGCTTTGTTTAATTGAAGTTTGCAATAAATAAAACGTTTAAACATATGATTTTTTAGTTTTTCTCTCGTGAAATAGTCATGTCGAATACCTCTCAATTAAAAATTTTGTAAGGCAAAACTTTTCTCTTGTATTCAAGTTTGTTGCTTTTAGGTAATTTTGCTCATGACATTTAATCCAAAACCACACGCCTGACGGCTCAATTTTGTGGGCAAAATTTTTCGTTTGTCATGAAAGTTTGTTGCTTTTAGGTAATTTTGCTCATGACATTTAATCCAAAACCACACGCCTGACGGCTCATGGTTTTGTTAAAAATGTCATTCGCAAAATTGCCAAGCAACAAACTTTCATGACAAACGAAAAATTTTGCCCACAAAATTTTCACTCTCGTGGTATTATATATGAAAAAATAAAGAAGATTCCTACCCGAATCTATAAAAATTGCTATTTTCGCTTATAATACAAAAAATCATTGAATCCAAAAATGCATGTAAATTAATTAATTTTGTAATTATATATTCTTGATCTTAGAAGTTTCCCCATTTCTACGCAAATCCCATTAAAATTACTCCAGTTTTATCAAAGTTACAGTATTTAATATATATTTTTTCTTGTAAATTCAAGATTCCTAAAATTTACAAGAATTAAAAGTGCCGTATTTCCTAATCAGGAAAAATTAATTATCCGTAAATTTTATTTATTGAACAGACCTCATAAATAACAGTTTCCATCCTTCGAAAAATTGTTTCAATGCCACCTTATTATATAATATATTTTTTATTGAGATACTTGGTTTTTTATTAGAATATAATATTTATATTATATATGAGTAATTTGATAAAAATGATTATGTGCTATATACAAAAAAAGCCATCTTGAAGCCGACACTTTCCTCTTCAAAACGCCGTATTACAATTATTTATATCTAAATTATAACCGTACAATACTTTATAATGTACTCCGCCGCGCTTCAGAAAATAGAGCCGCGCGGATGCGGAACACATATTTAGTTTACCGGACAAACCATTGCTCGGACGAAAGAAACGCAGGGAACCTTTTTTTTTGCAAAACACTCCCCTTACACGGTGGTATTTTTTATTTTCCTCTGCATTCCTCACAGCGTGAAATATTGGAACATATCGAAAAAAAAATTTCTCCAATTTGGGAAATCAATAGACTGGTAAACTTTTTAATCTACATACTTTAAGGTACTTATGAAAAAAAAATCAGCCGTACTGCTAATTACTTGTACTTGTTACCCCTATCAATCAATCAAATATTTTTATTAATTTTCGTAAAATTTTGCCGTCCCCTTTATTGGTGCTAGCGAATATTTGACAAAATTATTAACTCACACTGCAAATTGTGAACCAATAAGGTTTTTTGACGTGACAAATGCGAACTTTACATACCTATAGTTTTTTATTAAATCTTTAAGGATAGTTTTACCAATTATATGTTAAATATTATTTATTTTTGTCCATATTTTTACCGTGGTATGCGTGAACTGTGAACCCCGATAAAATTAGCTCAAAAAATAGGGGTAACCCTGCAGCAAGCTGAAAACTTACAGGCACGTAAAGGATACCACTTTAAAGAAATACTGGAGGAAAGTCTCCATTCTTCCCGTTTGTGCTGAGAATTTTATTCAAGGTCAAAGGTTGCAAAACTGGGTTTTTTAAATTTATTGTCCAAACGGTTAGTTTTACGATAAAAATAGCTCAAACTAAAATTGTAGATCAGGTAATCATCTACTGAAATTGTACCAATGGTTTTTTCTCTAAAATCCACAATTTCCAAGAAAAAGCCTGTATTCTCCATAAAATGCCCAGTTGTCCACGCCACCTATCAACAAATCACCTATTTTTTGTTTTCTCTACTTCATTTTTACCAAATTACCATACCACTTTAGTTGTTTTCACTTTAATCTTGGTTATTATTAAATCCTGTTCAATATAAACCAGTAGTTTTTCCCAAGAATGCCAATGAAGTTAAAAACACACTTCTCTCAGTCCACTGGCTCTTTTAGGATATATCAGAAGCCTATCTATCAAATCAAAATAATCAAACACCGCAAAGTGGCAAATAAAAAAACGCAAACAACTTTCAACTCAAGTGTTATCGGTAAATATCTCGGAAACAATTCAAGATATCGTCTAGTGGTTGACACCAATTAGGTGTAGGGTACCAAATTAGTTACATAATTGATTAATTTTTATCTGCCCCATTTATAATTGATAAAAAGTGCCCACGAAAGTTTGATAGACATATTTTAAGAGTAGGAATGATCTGTACTGGATAGTAGTCGTGTTTTGATCCAAACCCGATTTAACGCCAGATGTTTTCCATTTTCAAAACCGTGCAAAAGCAAAAATAAATTAGATATGAGAGAACATTTAAGAATTTTTCAAACTATAATATTGTAACTCTCCTGACTCTAATTTCCTTTAAGAATAATTGTCAGACGTATTAAAAACTCACGATTCTTCAGTTTGTTTGGTAAATTTTAATTTTATTCGTTTTGATAATATAATTTTTGGCTTGTAACAAGTAGAACTCGACATGAACTAAATTCACTAATTCACTCGTAAGCAGGTTTTGCCTTATAAATCAACAAAACTTTCTGTACAAAGTAAATCCTCTTAAAGTTCCTTCCGAAATACAATAAGTTTTCGTTATGTGATCTTTGACAAGGACAGAAGGCTTATTAATTGCAATGTTAAGTTCGAGCTAAAGTTGCACGGGCGAGGCGTAGCAGAGACATTTGACCACAGTCTCTGAGGGAGTGCTGCTGACACTACCGTAATTACCCCGTAAATGGGGGAGAGATGTGACAAGTTCTCTTTTCCCTGCCAAAACTCCTTGTTCATTCCATGATCACGGATCTGATGCTGTTTATGTTCAACAAAAAATTGTTTTTAAATAATAGTATCAACATTTTTCTGGTTGACATTTGTTATGGGGCTGTTTTTTATATTTCTGTAATATAAAAAGATGAAACTAAATAACTTCTTGAAGGGGAGGAATGGAGAACACAACTGACAAAATAAAGGAAGATATTATTTGAGAATGTACAGGACCGAACACAAGAAGTAGGAAGTGGAAGAGGAAATAGAAGCTCAGAAGAAAATTAGATATTGGAAGAAATAGGAAGACTTGAAAATACCGAGGCTGCTTGAGAAGATGAAATAGAGGCAAAACTATTAAACTATCAAGTCTAAACGAGTAAAAATGTCATCTGATTACACAAATATGGATACAAAACGAGATGCTATCGACCGTTGATCTTAAAAGGCATAATAAGACAAGAAAAATAAATTGGATCTACTAACCAACCACTGATAAAAGCTATTGACTGACTAAGCAAGAAGGCACAAGTGTTCGGGTTGATTAACAAAGAAAAAACAAAATGTATGATGATAAAAGCTAGAGCAAAAGCGTCGAAACAAAACCATCTAATAGCTCAAGAGCAAAAGTTTGAATCAGCTAATTATTCAGTGGACAAACAAAAGATCAGCAATAATTTACGCCATGGAACTGCAAGAGAGGAAGCAAGTAACGGAGAGACAGATAGTAATAACGATACTGGAACTAAATATGAGACAGAATAAAGAGGTACAACGAAGGAAAATGAAGCAATAGAGGAGGTGCTTGAAGAAAAAAATATAATAGGATAGCTTGAGAGACAGAGGACTCCATGGAGGACATTATGAGGCGGAAGCAGAAAAAAATGATTGGGAAGATAACCTAATATGGTCTAGAAAGAAAGAATGATCAGGAAAAGGATTGAAAGTTGTTAGAGAGGAAGACGAAAGGTTATTCAAATAGAGGAAAGTGAGATGTGAAGATAAGAAGAAGTGGAATCGTTAATATGTTTAAGTAAGTGGTTGAAGGAAAGGATGAGAAGTTACAGGAAAGAAACGTACCTCTTACACGTGTTTTCCTGGTTTTTTGATAATTTTTTAATTGCCTTTTCCTCGCAAAGATTATCACTCAAACTTTTTTGTCCTTGAAGTATAAGGAAATAATTTTGTGGCCTATTTGTTTCAAGAAACTGCTACTACTAACATTAATAACGGAAGGGAAGTCCAGAAAGTTAGTGACACATTGCGGAGTAACAGCTCTTTATTAACGTTACATACAACACTATCCCGTTTTTTTATTTCATCAGTCAGTTGTGTTGTTTTAACTCTGAACTCAAATTTAATCAGATCGTGTACTAAAAATTGAGAACTGTTTAATAAACTGTCAACGATATCTTATTAAAACAACACCTAAGTGTTCAAGTATTGAACTGTTGGAATGATATTGAGCTTATTTTAAAGGCGAAAATTGGAACGGTTTTTAAATATTAATTAAGAATATAATTATCGTGTTATATAAAAACTAAATTGAAAAATGCGGTGCCAAACAAAGCATGGTCCAAAGTTTTCGATAATGAATTTGTTTATAATTTGTAGGCTCTGTACGTAAGGAAATATTAAAAGCAGTACACAGTAGTCGTTTGCCATCAATGGGATTAAAAATATGAATCTTCACATTGACTTTAGAAAGAAGATATTGCTGTTCTACTGGAAGGTTGGACATGGGCGTACCACACTTGATTTTATAGGGGATTTAATTGAAATCAATCTAGTGACTATGCTGGCTGTCTTTTTTTGGAATATCACGTTACGATAACAAACAAAACATTCGTGCAATTGAGTTTAAAAGATTCGAACTGTCTAAATATTGTATCAATAATATCGTTTTACATTTTTCGAACAGCTGATTAAAAGAAATTGATAAGGTTGTTTTCCGGTCTAGTTAATATTAACAAATCATTTTATCAAGCTAGTCATCAACAAGGTGAAATTGTAATTATTCTTTAAACGATAAGTTTAAATCTAGTTGGAGTTAAATTTTAATCTTTGAATATAAAATAGGCAGTGACTTTAGTCTCGGCGCGTGGCGGCCGAGTTATACCGGGTGTCCCAAGTTATCCTATACAGGCAATATCTCGCTTATTTGACAAGATAATTAATAAATAAGAAAACTGCATTGAATGGCATTAAAGTACCTGATGCAATTCAAACGAAAAAAAATACAGCAAGTGTCCAAAATTATTTCCAGCCGAATCTGCAAGGTGCAAAACGTGTTAAAAGTGTTGTTGGGCTGGCCCCGTCTGAATCAGTGTAACGCTACTAGATGCTTCACGAATGCGTTCTTTAAGATCCACTAAATCACGGTAACTGTTACGTTGTCAGCAGTGACCAACGATTATACACCCAACAGGATTGCTTATTTCCATTTAACTCTGTGTTCGCCTCGCTCAAGTCGGACCTTAGACTATTAAACACAGTCGGACGAATACGTCATCACTGGACCTAACCTTTTTAATTTTATGGTTAATCGTGTGTTTACAAAGTGTGTTTTGACGTTATTTTATCCGTTTTTGGAACTGACCGTTACGCGTTACGTTACGCTACGTTATGTTACATTGCTTCGTTATGTGCCTTGCTTTTGCGTGCTTGTGCCTCCTTAGTCTCTCTCTCGTTTACGAAGCAGCGATTCATAATAATAAATATGCTCCTACCCGGATTCGAACCCGGGCCGCCCGCGTGCAATGCGAGCATTCTAACCACTGAACCACCGATGCTATATTGAAAATTCTATGCAAAGCTGGTATTCGCAGTGCTAGTAATCTACTTGAATTTGTTCGGATACATTTTTACTATTATTTCCATAATTTTTTTTGCGCGATTAAGGGGTCTAGCTACTTTTCGAAATACAGGGTGTTGAAATTTTGACAACTTTAATGTTTTAATTCGATAACTTTAAAATGGATGGATAAATTGATTTGACATTTGGCAACTAGTGTGGATATGATGGCCATATCGCACGAGGACGAAGTTTGAGCACGACGCCGTAGGCGGAGTGCTCAATCGTTCAATTGCGATATGGACAATCCACACGAGTCGAGCAGCATATTTTTTCTACGACCCACTTAGGAAAAAATCTAGAAAATAAAAATTTCTATAAACTATAATATGACTTCAAATTGAAAATTTAACAATTCAATTTTATGTTTCCACTAATT
>CAJUYI010002491.1:31275-44351 GCA_910591695.1 Galerucella pusilla | reverse complement strand
AATGCAATTGTACCACTTATTACTTCAATATATCGTTCATTTAATATTTACTAATTTGTAACCTATAAATTGAACTTGATCATTAATCGCTTTTTTTTAGGATGTTGATGCCAAAAAAGAATAGAGTTGCTATTTATGAGTACCTCTTCAAGGAGGGAGTTATGGTAGCAAAAAAAGATTATCATGCTCCAAAACATCCTGAATTAGAAACTATTCCCAATCTTCAAGTGATCAAAGCTTTGCAATCTTTGAAATCAAAAGGATACGTTAAGGAACAGTTCGCATGGAGACACTATTATTGGTAAGTCATGAAAATCTTGAAATATCCAATAAATTCGCTCAAAAATCATAAATTGATTGATTAACACTTGAGTGTAGACATAATACATGCATTCTGAGATGTTATTCAACAATCTTGCTAAGGAACTAAATTTAGTTCAGTTGTAATGTTTATTTAAGAAAACTTGCTTAAATTTGATGAAAATAGGCCACAACCTTGTTTTAGTTCCAGTGTTGAACAAAACACAAACAATTTCATAAGTTATAATTTAATTCAAATTTAGCACATTGCCTGTTGGGGCAAACTGGAGAATAGATGTTTGTTTTTAGTGAAAGGTCTACTTGGATAGTAATTTGATAATGTGCCTTACTTAGATGTGACAATTGTTACAGGAAACTGTAATTAAGCAAATATCTTGTGAAGTTATTTTTTCAACTTACCGTTTATTGAATTACAGAAGTCAATTATTTACATTGCCACACTCATTGCTAACTAATATCTCAACTAATCTCTTATAAATTCTGCAAATTCTTATCAACAATTGAAATTTTATCGTCTTTTTTAGGTACTTGACAAATGCAGGCATTGAATACCTTCGTACATTCTTGCACTTGCCACCTGAAATTGTACCTTCAACATTGAAACGCCCAGCAAGAGCAGAGACAACACGCCCAAGGCCCGCGGCCCTTCGTTCAGAAGGCTCCAAACCCTCTGAAGATCGTGCTGGATATAGAAGAACCCCAGGTGGTCCAGGTGCTGATAAAAAAGCAGATGTTGGTCCAGGAACTGCTGATGTTGAGTTTAGGCAAGGTTTTGGACGTGGAAGGGCTCCACAATAGATAGATTTTATTTAATTTTTATAAAATGGTTTCAAATAAAAACATTGACCACAACAAATTACTCTTTATTATTGAATGTTAAATTTGCTGTATACCTTTAGGTATACTGTCGGATTTGTGATACAACACTGCATGCAAAATATGACCTACATTTTCTTGATCTATTAAATTTAAAGTAATGAAATTGTACAGTAACTTTCTCTCCAAGGAGTTATTCAGTAAATCTTATTAGACTTGTTGATATATCGAGATCAAAAGCCAACCTTTATTAATACTATCACAGGAAGGTCTTACTACATCAGTCATTTGAAATATTAGTGACACAATCTAATATTTGGTCAATTATTGTTGAACAAGGCAAAGATTACAGAATATTAAAAATATGAATATGACTGCTCATTTCAACAATTAATTAATACATTTAAAAAATCTATACAAATATAAAACACGAACAACCAATAAACACCGTTCTAAAATAACAGCGCTCGACGGGCGACGTCAGGTATAATATTCCAAATTAAATACAAGTAAGGATGTACTGTATTCGAACAAGTGAAACATCTTATATTTTTATTCTGTAACCTGTGAACAAGGACATATCTACTTGACTGAATGTAGGTAGTATGAGTATCACTATTGCTTACCTTGGCATTTTTATTCAACTAAAATACATAAAATCACAATTATTTCAAGATAACTACCTAATAGTAGCATGCTGTTGAAATTCAACTGTAGAAAAGTTTAGAAAGTTGTCTATAGGTATTCCAGGATTTTCAATGGGACTATGAATCTTAATTTGCCTCATGTGAGTGTCTCTTCCATTTTGATGGTTGCTAGTTACAGCTATTTGAATCATAAATACTCTTATGGGTTTATCCCTAATGTCTTTAATTGGTATATGAACCCAACCTAAAACAGAAGTATAATTTTGAAAGTTAGTGACAATTGGAAATTTTGTTTGTCTTCAAAAACTAATAAATAGTTGTATATGTGAGATGAGAAGTCCAATGGACGTTTACCTGAGGGTTCTGTCAACATTACAACCTCAATTTCTTGTATGTCATTGAAATGAGTGCCTACTCGTATTGAAATTCTACTTGGTGTATAGCTTTCATCCAATTTGTAATCGGTGTAAATATAAATATCACTGATGGTAGTTTTTTTCTGAAATTGAATATTTACCAAATGGGGTAACTGTCCATCAGATTGCCAATATGTGTCTGCTCTATCGTCTCTGAGTTGGTCAACTCCAAAACCTGCAAGATACAAGCATAGAGACTCAATACTTGTTTGTGTGAAATACCGATATTGGAAATTGATGCAATTAAATAATTATTCGATAGGTGACATACGAACCAGGTTTACAAGACGATAAGCTCCAAATAGCTTGAGATCCAACCTCCCTTACATTACCGGTTCTTTCGTTTTTAATAGGGTCCACTTCTCCTGCGACTTTTAAAGACATTCTAAATGAAGACAAAGACAGCCGTAATAAATGTTTATAATCTTCAATGTTTCTTGTTGTTTGTTATTATTTATTATCATAGAACCGCTGACTTATGACAAACTTGTCAAAGTCAAACTTCCATTCTCTTCTTATTTTTCCATAAATCACATTGTGGCCTTTTCAAAGTATCCTTGAAGCTGGCATTTTAAATTCTTCTTCTGAGATACTATTATTGTTATTAAAAATACTGGAGATTGATTTTCTTGATTATTCCACAGTATAGGAACGAACCAGTATTATCATGAATTTCATTCATAAATTGCCAGCTTTTGATGACCTTGAACGGATCGCTTTACGATTCATTTTATCATAGGCGTAGGTAGGAGGCATAAGTTTTAAATTGACTTGAGCGTGTTGAATGTTTTTTCTTAAATATTGTAGAACAGTACGCCGATAAGTGGATAAAACAATAGTCCTATACAAAATATTTATTGGTTTTTCCATACTACAATTTTCATTTTGTTATGATTTTTAAAATTTTTATTGACAAATTTTAATGTGAAATATATAGTCGTATCCTGAAGAGAAGTTTTATTGAATATTTCATTGGAAAATCAACACAATGATGTACAAACTCTGTTGTTTGACTAATATTTGCATAATCATGTCTGGTTCAAAATGAGCACCACATAAACGATGACTACTATTGTATAGAGTTTCTATTTTTGGCATCAAGTTAGGCCTATCGCATGCTTCGAGCCAAAAACTTTAGCTCTGAAACAAAAACAACTAATTATATCAATGCATGAAACTAAGGCTCATAAATGTAATATGAAGATCAAATGATAAAGTATTTTACTTCTCGTATAAAAATACAAAGAGTTTCTCACAGTACCGGATTATCCACGTAGCAAGAGTAGCAATTGCTACGGGCCCCCCGCGAAAGGGGGCCCCGCATATTCAAACCCACTCATCTCTGACTGAGCGTAATTTTTTGAGTGAAACTTATTAAGGAGTGGTATGTTGAAATTTTTTGATGTGTATAGTAGGTATCATCAGTTTTCGATTTATGAGTTTCGTATCAAAATTATTCTAAATTGCCAGGAAATCTCCTCAGGCTTTTTGTACTTGTCAGAGCCTAACACCGCCTATAGTAATTTACTACACTATTAACAAATTGTAACGTATGGATAGCAATCAAACGTATTGAGCATTGGATTGTTTTTTTTACCACTTTATTCAAGAACCCATAGGAGAAAGGGCGCTTTGGAAGAATTTGCTACAGGCCTCGCGCTTGCTTAATCCGGCACTGGATTCTCACCTTTCTGAATCCTTTGGAAAACGGTAAAATTTTTCATCGCAATTATAATATTTATTGTTACATTCACGAACTACACACACTACCCGTTTTTTTCTTTTTAATGGTATCCATTGCAAAAAAATGCTTATAAACTATAAAAATAATACCGAAAAGCCGTAAAAATATAAGCTGTAAAAAATAATTTTATTCGCAAATTCACCACTGGCACTTTGGTTGGATCGCAGCACAGCACTGACCGCCGGATGAGATACTCATCCGAACGACGTTGTAGGTCACAGAGAGCTCGGGAGTGTGACGTCACGAGATAACATACTGTTCGTTCCTATACTGTGATTATTCCATAAAATGCGGAATATGAATGAATTGATATAATAAAATATTTAAGGGTACAAAAAAGCTTGGATTTTATTTGATTTTCATAAATGGAATTGTACCACAAGGTACATCAACTATCGTCCTTACACGACTAATCTATTTATAGCCAATCGTACCAGTAAACACATCAACCAAAAGAAACTTTATCGTGAATACTTCTCCCTCCCTTTCCTCCTCTTACCTATTGTTTATAATTGTTTTAGGCAATGTTATTCTTTGCTTGCTTTTCACGTGCTATGTATTTCTAGCTCTTTCCGTAGTTTTCTTGACTTTTCATTCTCACCCATCCAGTACTTTACTCCCAGAAATTTTTTTAAGGACTTTTTTTTCTCATACACCCAAAAATTCAGTATTTTATTTCACTTCGAAATGTTACTATCGGTTTTATTATCCTTTATTGATAAAGTTGAATGTGCGCCTCTGATTCATAAATACATTTACTTATTTTTGTTCTATTAAAAAAAAAACATAAGTTTACAAATTTTTTTGAATTTGTTTGATCCACTTATTGTCGTTAAGGTTTAAAGTTAAGTTTGTAAGATGTTAATTTTAATAATCACCATATTTTTGTTGGAATTTTCACCAAGTACCCAAAATAATTTTCCAAATGATCTTCTCGGTGAATTAACTAATAATTTAATAGAAAATTTACGAGTTGATCCATTTCTTATTGGTAAGTATTGATATTTGTAACATATAGTCGATATAAAGTAGGACTAAAAGTTGCAGGAATTAATCACACCCCATATACCTATAATGAAATTAATTTTTAATAGATTGATTGAAGTATATCAATTTCAACATACAATATATTTAAAATATAATATATGTGCAATAATGCCAACATAAACGGGATATAAATATAGCCCAATAAACAAATTAAAAAAGAAAAAAACTCCAATATAAAATTTCTTTTAGGTATATCACGGCTATCTGAGCTACCTGAAACTGCCAAAGAATTCATTGATAAACATACTGAACAATATAGTGAGCTCGCACTAACTTCGCAGCAAAGGGAGTATTCTAGATCAAAGAGAAATTTTATGGATGGCTCAGAAAATGATGTAGAGAATAATATTGTCGGTAAGACGAGATATTCTATATTGAATATTAATTGAATTTATTTTAAACTAGGTATTTTATTTCAACAAATACATAAATATTTCTTGTCTTCACAATAAACATATAGCGTGATTCAATGAGACACGACACTGAATCAAAATCAAATAACTATTAGGAAGGTAGGTTATTGTTTAGAACCACGTGTTGTGCAAAGACGCTGTGTCTTCTATGCATAACGTCAGGTGGACTGTCCTATTGTTCCCAATTCTAAGCAAGCGAATTGAATGAGACCCTGTCAAGGAGTTCGAGAAAGGGGATTTTAATTGAAATTTGAAAAGTTGAGTTTAGAATATCTTTCAAAATTTGGTACCTAATAATATGAAAGTGAATATTACATTAAAATTGTTGTTGTACACTTCTTTTAGTACAAATTAAATTTCCGCAATATTTTGATCAATAAATAAAATGAGAAAATCTCCACAAGAGCTTTCGACGCATTTTAAAAGAGCTGCAATTTCCTTACTTCGTATCCAGAAAAATACATTGTGACCTTTTACTTTTTATTGTGAAAAATTTTTCAGAAAATACAATTTCGGATAGAAAGTCTCTACCTCTTCAGAATCTGATTCAAACTTCATTTCCATTGCACTTGGTTTATTTATTATTTCAGTGGGATTTAGAAGCGAGACCATTTCCTATGGAATAGAATAAGAAACTCTGAATTAAAAGGGTAGCATCATTTTTTAATGAAAGCACTGGCTGTTGTTCCGTTATTACCGCCCTATTGTTATAATTAACCCAAAAAATAATACTCAATATACCTAATCTTCATTATTTGAGGAAATTTTTTTTGTAGAAAACTTCGTATTTTTATTATATTTCAAGTGACTGCAGAGTAAGTGAGTGCTGCGAAAGTTTTACAAAGTTTGTTAATAGTATATTACGTAACGTGTGTGGTAAGAAGCATTTTACGCACGAATGGAAAAGTCGCGTATTTCCGCGAGTGCGTAAAATGCTTTACAACACGAGTTACGTACGAGTTACGTACTATACTTCACCTACGACCTACTTGTACTTGTATTTTTTATAAGAAGCATAAGAAATAACAGTTACATAATTAGAGGTGCTTGGTAAACTCCATCTCTATTACTCTATTACCAATGAAAGAAGCACATTGAAGAACTAACGTTTAATCATCATTAATATATTGTTGATAATCAAAAGTCCATTTTTTAATTATAATCAATACATACTTAGCCCTTTGGGCTTTTCATAGTTAAACGTGGCAATATCGAATGTTTTCAAATAGTGAATTTTGAATAAAATGGTGACGTCTATTGACAGTTGCTTGGGATGCAACATTGATACCGACTGTGTGCTATTGACTGATTACAGGGGGGGTCATAGGTAATAGATATTTACGATATAAGTGTCGTAAAGATACATATTACGATATGAGAAGGGAAATTTGTCAAACGAGACCGTTAGGCCGAGTTTGATAACCCATTGAATACCGTAATATGAATTTACGATACGAATATAGTACAATATTTTACCTACTACCAATAATGTTAATTATTTACTCACAATTAGACAATATTCCTGAAATCAATGATATTAGAATCATGTAACAAGCAAGCGTTGCGCTCATTGTTGATTTATTTTGCGAACTGTCAATTTTGACGCGTTCACTTTAGTTTGGTATAATTGTATCGACATGAGTTCCGACTATGAAAGTGTGGATCCTGATATAGAACTTGCTGCAAATAACGCAATACGAACCCTAGTATCCGCTAAATCCCGCAATAGATACGAAAAAGGATATAAGCGATTCGAAGACTGGTGCATTCTGCAAACTGTCAACTTTGACACGTTCATTCCAAGTAATTTTACTTTACCGCACTAGTGTGGTGAAGTATCTCATTACGAAACTCATATCAGTATCGTAATGTTTGATATTACATATTGATATACCTTATTTAAAAACCAGGATGGAGTGATTTGAATTTAAGTTGGCAATTCTGTAGACCTCTGATTGGTCAGATTCCGCCCAGTTTCACACAACACTTTTTAACATTTACATCTCCTGATAATTGACAGTTCTGTCATATAAATTATATTGTTTTCATTTCCTTGTTATTTCATCATTTTTACTTAGTTTTCCACTTTATTACGCTAAAATAGTTCTTTTCAGAACATTTGCCAGAATATATGAAAGTTATTTCTTTTAACATTGACATGCATTACTACAATTATAAAATTTTAAATTATAAATAGTTTCAAACAGAGACCTTTAATATAACTGTACAATTAACGATCCATTTTAATCTCTCAAGAACATCAAATACGAAACAATCAAAATAATACATATTTATAAACTCCGCCGCTAATTACCCTAGAGGTAGAAGCGGTTATTGTAAATAAAAAAAAATACAAAATTTTTACAGGTTATAGAAGAATACTCGGTTTGTTTACATCTCATCTCAACTCGACATCTTAAGAACAATTTTCAGTACATAAGGGCTAGTTTCCCCGTCAAGTCAATAAAGGAAATATTCCATAGATTTTGAACACGATCTAAACTGGTAACTTTTAGTGGTGTGCGTGAGGCTTTTCAAATTACTCCTCCTGGTTTTTAAATGAACTATAGTAGGTAAACATTTTCAATATTTATAAATTTCAATAATGAGAAACTATTTGGAATTCATTCAATGAATCACTTTTGAAAGAAGATTTGAGGAGAAAACTTTGATATTAGTAGAAGTTCCAGCAAAGGATGAATGTATATATTTCACCTAGCCTTAAGCATGTTGCCAGGAGCTAATAAAAAACTTTTATAGTAAAATTACAATTAGATAATAATAATAATGTTTATCTATGAAAATACAATAAAATTTGATAAAAACTATTACAAATATTTCAAAATAAGCATGTGTATATAAACAGCATATAAATAAATTTACATATAACAACATGATTTAGAGATAGGTCGGAAGTTAGGGTCTTAATAGGGAGTTGTGGACGTATAGGGAATTAAGGGTAGTAGATGAAATTTTTTCAAAAAGAATTTTAGTTTTTTGCAGGTAACTTAAGAAATAAGTTATAGCAGGTAACTTAAGAAATAAGTTATAGCAAATGGAATTTTTTACAAAAAATATTCCATAAAACTTTAGCTTTAAATAACTTTTGAAAAAATTAATTTTTCAAAAAATCTTGAGATACCGTTTTTGTAGAGTTTAATTTTTTAAGAAAATCTGTTTTGATCATTTAAAAATATTATCTTTAACGAGAGTTACAAAATTCCAAAGTTCAAGAGAACATTGTTCCCATGTTTTTTAAATGAAAACTCAAATTTAATATCAGTCTTGAGAGCTTCAACTCCCACAGTATTTTTTTTTCACTATTTTCAACAACATTTTCAATATAATTAATTTTTTCAAAACAGTCTAATATACATACAGGGTATCTAGATTTTTATTGAAACTGTAAAGGTGAACAAAAAGAGATAAGGGATAATATAGTTCATTCACGATAAGTGTGCAATAACAAAACATGACAGATGTTTTACATCGTTGCCACGTTGTCCAAGTTTGAAACCATACGTTTAACTGAAAAATCTTCATGTACATGTTGAATTGCATCATTATTGCAGTATCAAGTGACAATGTATTTATTAAAAACTTACATCTTTCACAGAAGTAATAGGAATTAGCGGTCCACCGTTATCTCGTTATCACTCAAAAAATGATATTAGGGATGCTACCATCTCCTTGATAAAGACTCATGCATTGCAACTTAGTGTTCGATACTCATCTCTTTTAAATAGTTATGAAAAAAACAGATTATATCTGGCACAGTAAATAACAAACCATAAAATGCGAATAAAAACGACAAACCATCACAAGAAATTCTGATGAAATTGTCTGAGTTTGACAACATATATGTCTGGCAACCCCGGACACGGCAGCCAACTTATAGACCGTAACTTCCCCCTTTATATGATTAATTATTCCATTTACACTTTGGATATTTAGATTTTGTTCAGTGGCTGCAATTGTTACTACAAATGTCAAAATTGCAAACTTATCATTAATGAACTATAGTTGTAATTACAACAAATTTGCCTATTTATTTCAGTAAGAACCCAGTAACAGGTCCGGACTTCAAAAAATTCAAGAAAATAGTAGTGTTTCTTTATTTTTTTGAGTTTCCAGCTAAAAATAATGAAAAATATTTGAAAGATGTGCAGAATGAATACTTAAATTTGAATTTTCCGAATTTTTTGTAAACAGGACTTGATACTGTGAACTATTAATAAGCAAATGCCGAATACCCTGTTTGAAAAAAAACTATACACTACTAGATTTGGCGTCGAAGCCAAAAATGTCCTTGAAAATATACCCAACATTATGTTGTTCCAAATATCGATGTAGTTCCCCCATATCCATATGATTGAACTTTATACCGCTGTTTTGAAAAACCACCTCTTCGAAGATGTTAAATTTCAAAAAATTACCCTCTTCTTCTTCTTTGTCATCTTCGACCAGTTTGCAAAAAATCTTTTTCCAAGTCATGGATTTTATGGTTTGCCACCATTCCGATACGTCAGAGTAACAGCCTTCCACACAAATTATACCAGGTTTACCTAAAACAAAATAATTTTTCGTAAAAAAGAAGATTTTTGGTTATAAGCGCTTTATTTTTAACCTTTGTCTTCCCGGGTGGGGTACAGCTGTACCCCAGATACATATTTTTTGTTATAATTTTAAAATTAGCACCCGCCCTGTTTGGCTAATTTTATTTTGTGTCATTTGGGGTATTGCAAATAGTATACGGTTCATGAAATCGGCAACGATTTGTCAAATTAACAATAAATAAATTATATTCGGCACCGGTGAAGATGCAAATAGAAGCAGCCTATCAAAGACCTTCAAGTGGACGTTGCTATTTATGTTGTCGAAATAAAGATCGTAAATCAAGGCAATTTGGAAAGCAATGCAAAAGTTTTGTATGTGCAGAACATTATGTCAAGAACGTAATTTGCATCCAATGTCAGAAAATTTCAGACTAGTTTTCGGTCCATGAATGTATTTTATATTTTGTTCAATTTAATGTAAAAATTAAATACACCAATTTGTTTCTCTGAGGTACAAATGGACCCCACATGGGACTTCACGTAATTTTACCGACGTGGGAAGACGAAGGTTAATATGAGCTATCAGAGTCGAATAATGTCTACTCTTTTACTGAATTCACTTTAGTTTCGAATCGTCAAAGAAATAAAGCTTCAGAAGGGTCAATATTTGCTCATTGTGTCTGAATTATGTCTCATCAAATCACTAACATATTATTTTATTCCGCGTCCAACTTCCTTTGAAGCAGTTTGCAATGAAAACTAAATCAGTAATATACTCTCTAAGTTTATTGGCATCCTTGATTGACAAACTTCACTGTAAACTTGTAAGAAGCTGTAAACCTTATCTAGAAGCCGCCCGTGTTTCCTCATAATATCTGCATTTGGTCGATGGAGTGTCATGTTACTTGGCATTTACTCCGTTTAGTATCAAAGTATTATAAACGGATTTTCGGTGTATTCAGTTGCAAATTACCGAAGTTTCGTTACATAGCTTCCCTTTAAACCTAGTTATTTATTCCTTAATGTATATGAAACAATTTAATTTGGGTTCAGACACGGAAGATAAACTATTTAATGAGCTTTATTTACAAAAATCGTCGGAAAGTTCCGTTAAGCACTTCTGTTGCCAAATCTTATGCGCAGTTCACATGGAAAGGGTAGCTGGCTGTGGCGTGGTAATGGCGTGGTGCAGCTGTGGAGTGGATGCGGCGTGCTCAATACACACAAACGGGATTCAGACATATAACAGTGGGAAATAAAAATGCTCCCGAACAGTTCAAAACGAATGTTCAGTATTTTCAAGATGTGTTGAGCCTTGAGAATTTAGCAAAGCTTAGGCGCAGTTCATATAAAAAGGGTACGTGGCTGTGGCGTTGTAATGGCGTGGTGCAGCCGTGGAGTGGATGCGGCGTGCTCAATACACACAAACGAGATTCAGACATATAACAGTGGGAAATAAAAATACTCTTGAACAGTTCAAAAAGGACGTACAGTATTATCAAGATAAGTTGAGCCTTGTGAATTCGGCAAAGCTTAGGCGCAGTTCACATGGAAAGGGCTCGTGGCTGTGGCGTGGGAATGGCGTGGTACAGCCGTGGAGAGGATGTGGCGAGGTCAATACACGCAAACGGGAATCAGACATACAACAGTGGGAAATAAAAATGCTCGAACAGTTCAAAACGGACGTCCAGTATTATTAAGATATGTTGAGCCTTGTGAATTTAGCAAAGCTTAGGCGCAGTTCACAAGGAAAGGGCACGTGGCTGTGGCGTGGGAATGGCGTGGTGTAGCCGTGGAGCGGATGTGGCGAGCTCAATACACACGAACGGGATTCAGACATATAACAGTGGGAAATATTAATGAACTTATGAACAAGATATGTTGAGCCTTGTGAATTTAGCAATGCTTAGGCGCAGTTTACATGGAAAGGGTATGTGGGTGTGGCGTGGGAATGGCGTGGTACAGCCGTGGAGCGGATGTGGCGAGCTCAATACACACAAACGGGATTCAGACACATTACAGGTGGAAATAAAAATGCTCTTGAGCTGTTCAAAAAGGACGTTCAGTATTATCAAGATATGTTGAGCCTTGTGAATTTAGCTATGGTTTATTTAATAACAATTTAGTCCATAAGGACTTCCACTTAGTGGATAGGGCAATTTACAGTCCACAGATTGGCAAAACTTAATCAAGACATTGTTAGATCACCTCCGATTCATACGTTCGAGGCACAGGTCATTGAAAAAAAGACTTCCAGATTGACATTTCTAGATTTCTTGAAGTAAAATATGCATAGTAGAATCAGCAATATTTTTCATTTCGACTGGAATGTCCCATTTCCCACACTCTCCATCATCAGATGTAGTAACAAATCTTCTGCTTCCATCCACAATTGTGTATTGGATCTCTACATATCGTCAGTACAGGCACTTTAAGCTTTACATCTTAAGAAATTAAAAACGATCAAACTCTTACCTGGCATACAAAAACCAGTGACTTTCAACTGATGTCCAAGATCCAATATCTCTCTTCTTTTGGTCTTACTATAAATGTGGTGTGAATAAATCCAATATCTAACAAATTTTTCGTTTCTTTCGATTTTCTGCAAAGGCTGTTCTTCTTCTACTTTCAAATAATCTTGAGCGTAGTCTTTCAGCCAACAAGTAGCTGAAAATATACAAGGTTCACCTTTTTCCTGACTTGCTACGAAATCATTTAAATCTTTGTTTATTTTAACGTGTTGTTGTCTGTTAAGTTTGTGATTTCTTACGAAAATTTCCGGTTCCGTGTGGGGGTATTCGTGAGGTAGAGTTACGCACAGTTCAAATTTAACGTTATCTACAACGATATTGATAGTTAGATCTAGATAAGGTGGCGGGATGGTGGTTTTATTATTAACGAAATCTTTTACGTCGGCCAAAGTGCAGATATCTTCGATTTTTAATTCTCCGGGATTGTAAAAGACTGATTCTAGGCTTTCTAATTCCGATAGGTGGACTTCCAGGTTTTCTTTCAGTTGTTCGGGGGGTAATTTTGTCATATCTGGAAAGAGAAAATACTGAGTAAATACCCAAGTAGCAATTTAAATTCTATAAGGTTTGTATAAACAGCTACAA